>LSHF01000082.1:0-116314 GCA_001660795.1 Leptoxyphium fumago
CTGCACATCCAAGTTTGACATCGATTAGATGCTGACGATCTTAGTWCCAAGCGTGAGTGGATGCGTGCATGGGTTCGGGTGCGTTTGTATTGTTGTGTGTGTGTGTGTGTGTGTGTGTGTGTGTGTGTGTTTGTAGTGCAGACTACAGTACAGTATGGTAATACTGTTATGTGCGACTTGTAGAATCCAATTGCCAGGCCGGAGGGACGTTGGACGCAAGCATTGGACGGAACGGGATGCCATTGGGACCTTGTCGAAGCGGGGAAAGGGGGAATCATGTACGTTTGTTGCAGAGATTTACACCCACCTGGCTTCCCACTGCGTGCTTCTCGTCCATACCCATGGCAGTGCCCAGGTACAGTAGGAAATTGGGGACGCAGTGCCTGCAACAGACAGACAGCCGTTGTGGGGGATTGTCGCCCTCTGGGCCTTCTCTGCCCACTTTCTGGAACAATCGTTTAAGGTTTGCACGCGGGAACACTGAGGCACTAGCGGCAAAGCCAACTCCCAATCAGGCTAGATACCGTCGTAACGCCACGGCTCGTGGCTGACTAGTGGCTGTCAGACACAAATCAAATATCCAAATCGATTCCATCGTGCTCGGCGGCTAAATCTGCAGTCTGACCGAGTCGGGACTCACTAAGCTCTTTGGCTGTTCGGTGCAGACCGACAATTATTAATGACACCCAGTTCAGCACCGCCGTTTATCTGATTCCGCCAGGCATCTGTCATAACCCTGCCGGGCAAGGCGCCCCAGCTTATGTCCGTGTCTAACTTAGCATGCGGTTGAGGATCTCCGCGTGTTTGTGGAGATCAAGACGAGAAAAGATGGGCTATTCGTTGAGGTACGCAGGATTAGGAAACAGAGTTACTGTACAGTACGTAGAGAGGCTCAGGCACACGGCACAGGACCACAGTCATTTCACTCAGGAACAGGAATGGTCAAGAGCAACATCAAAGGTTGTCCTGCTGAGACGTCATCGCCATCCCTCAGATACCTAATCATTGAGGTATCGTTTATCTGTGGGTGTCACCATATCTAATCATTTGTCCATCTTATCCCTCCCTTCACTTCTTAGCATGATTCCACGCTTACGGCAGCCCTCGCTCCCAATCTGCTCGGTGCTGTGTTCCCTTTTCGTCTGTCTCCATGTCCGGCCACCTGGTCTCAAACGTGCTCTATCTTGTTATCCCGTGTGTCTGTCGATCTTCCCGCCTGTCCTGTCACATCCTGTAGCGTCATGTCATGTGGAAGAAGCCGGACGGCGGGACTGCTTCATGCCCACCAAGGGCTAGACTCTGCTGCACGTGGAATATGTACAATCTCTGCTGCACCGCATTCTGCAACCTGCACGCTGTCTGCATGCTGCCCGTGACTCGGCCTTCACCATGGCGGCATATTCCGAAGTAGGGTAGGTCCCGGTGCAGGTACAGTACAATATTACAATCCTGCATCCGAATGCGTGGTGACAGCGGGTTGTTACTAACCACCCATACCGACCTAGGTAACCCCCCATGTGGGTTGGGACAAGGAATCTTCTCAATGCCGTACAACTGTCCTGTCATACACCCTCTGACGTTGTACAGTAGAAGGCAAATTAAGATTTCACGCTGTATTACCACCAGAATGTGCAGCTGAGTTACGTTACCTAGGTACGGGTACCTGGAAGGCAATACCGGAGAGTGGATTGCAAGCTGCGTTCACAGTATGGCCTAAGAGGTACGCTTTGCCCACTACACTCCACCATACTGCGCTACAGGGATGCCCATACAGGAATCAGTTCATGTAATGTCAGGCCAGGTCAGATCCGGTCCTTAGGCTGTTCCAAATTTCCAAGCAATCACCATTTTCTGATATAATCAGCATCATCATTGTTCTGTTCTGCGCTTCACGGCAGTCCTGCAGATCTCCCACATATACATACAAAAGGATCATGCTGCTTTCGAGCATCTTCGCTCTCGTCCATTGTTTGCCTTGCCAATACTTCTAGTATACATAGCATCAGCATTCGTATCAGACTCATCACCTCCGCTTATCGTTGTGATATTATGGCCGAACAACAGCAGCAGGAGACCAATGTCTCACGATATGGCTATCTCTTTGGCTTTCCAATTGCCCACTCGCTCAGCCCTCTTCTGCACAACACAATCTACCAACAGCTGAAATACGACTGGAACTTCTCTCTGTTCGAGTCCAAGGACACTGATGCTTTCCTCAAGCTTGTCCGCGACCCAAAGTGCTACGGCAGCGCCGTCACCATGCCACACAAGATCGCCATCCTGCCGCACCTGGACGAAATCACCGCCCAGGGCAAGGCTGTGGGTGCGGTTAACACCATCTACAAGGAGGGCGACCGCTTGATCGGCACCAACACCGACATCAACGGCGTGCGCGAGTCCTTCGTCCAGAACGTCGCCAACCCAGACCTGACCTACAACGGCAAGCCCGGTCTCGTCTTTGGCGGCGGTGGCGCTGCCAGATCCGCCGTCTACGCTCTGGTCAAGTCACTCGGCTGCAAGACTGTCTACCTGGTCAACCGCGACGTCGCCGAGGTCGACGCGGTGATCTCGTGGTGCACAGAGCAGGGCTACGGCGAGGGTCTGGTGCACGTGCAGACCGTCGCCCAGGCTGAGGCTCTCGAGGGCCCTGGCGCCATCGTTGCTTGTGTGCCCAACTTCGCTCCCGTCACACCCGCCGAGCACGAGGCCAGGAACATCTACACCACCTTCCTCGCGAAACCGCACAAGGGCGCCATCCTCGAGATGTGCTACCACCCTACTCCCTTCACTGAGATCGGAAACCTCGCAGAGAAGGCTGGCTGGCAGCTCATCCTCGGCACCGAGGCCGTCATCTACCAGGGTATCGAGCAGGACAGGCTCTGGACCAAGATCGAACAAGACGGCTTGCCCGTTGAACTCGTCAAGGCCACTCTCGAGTCAGAACTCGCCAAGGCCAGGTTATGAGTTCATTGTGTTTCCCCCTAATGATGGCAACGACTTGTATGACTACCCTTACATAGATTAGATCTTGAGATTCCATATGATATCCAAATTCGTCACTCTGTCTTCTAGCGCCTACCATGCCTTCCATTCGTGGCAGGAGCGACTCACCTGCTTCATCAGGACATTCAACATCAATGTACAAGAGGATAGAATCGGATTGGCCACTTGGTAGATCTAATCGACGTATTTGCACCAAACGCCGCCGATAAATATGGGCGTCAAGGGAAAGTCCCAATCAGCAGACAGCACCATTGTATTGGCACCGATCTTTACCGGAATTATGGGTATATTCTTTCCTGTTCTTTTCGACGGAGATGTCAATGTTCACTGGTGGAAGCCGTTGAAACTTGTGGCCGTCACATTCTCCGTTCACAGCATCTTAGCCTGGGCAACAGTACCTTCCCCATCATCGCAGCGCTGGGGTCTCTTCTATTATACGAGCGTGGCCCATGACATACACCATCTATCACTGCTGCCAGCGACCTGAGGTTGCGTTAGAATTATGATACAGGGCAGAATCCCAACTACGGGAACTTACCTATGTGCAAAGGTTCGCAACGCCACTTTCCAACGACGCAAGTGGTGGTCTTACCGCCGACTTCCTATGCCACGGGCATGCAGGCCCGCTTCAGCTGGCTTCCCCATGCCAGCCGCCGTTCGTGCCCACACCAATGGTATCGATGGAAACGCATGGCCCCTTGTCGTTGATGCAATGCGGGCTTTGCGACAAGGCTGTGAAGGAAATTGAACGACGTACACCCCTTCAGCCTTCCCTCCAGCTTGGTCTATCTCTGCCTCCTCACGAATCCTCACTGTAGCCGATGAAGATCAGACGTCTTAGACCAGGCGATGTTCTACTATCAAGACGTGGAAAACTTGATGTACCTACGACCTTTCTTGAGCTGTCACTACCTCCTAGCTGCCATCATTCATGCATAGCCTAAGAGCCTCCGTCCCGGCAGTAGCTCTATACTTATCACTCCCCTGTTCTTCCTTTCTCGCTTACAGAATCCGCGAATGAGGTACAATTCGACTTGCGGACACGGGTGCGGTCATTAACTGGAACAATGGTTCCAGTTACCACCAGCAATGTCATTCCTCTCGTTGTAGGGGCAATAGAACTATATCTTTGGCTCCGTTGGTTCGCGCATTCTCACCTGGCTTCAGTCATCTGGATCAGGTGGAGTTTTCACAATGATCGCTTGGCGTTAGGCGACCCAACAGAGTTTCCGCAACGGACACAGGGGTTCAATGTCCGCCAGGTCTATCCTCCTCCCGAAAGTGACGCTGCAACGGATATTGACATCATCGCTATACATGGCCTCGACACCAGGTCGCCGGACACATGGATATGGAAGACCAAAACACCCGACGTAGCCGACGTCAATTGGCTTGAAGACCATGACATGCTGCCAGAAAGGGCAGAGCGTTGTCGCATCTTCATGTGTGACTGGCCAGCTTCCCTTTATGAGTCGCCGAATCTAGTCCAGAAGACGATTGAGGAGTTTGCTCGGCTCTTACTTGATGGTATCCTACGTCGGCGTTCTACAGCGAACAAGCAGCCGATTGTATTTATTGCATCATGCCTTGGAGGTGTCATATTAATGCAGGCACTTGTGATGGCCAGCAGCGAGTATCTTCCCGTCAGAGAAGCGACACGTGGTATCGTCTTTCTCGCCACGCCTTTCCAAGGCACCTCGTTCGCTGATGTTGCTCATTGGGCTGAACCGGGCTTGAGGGCCTGGGCTTTTGTCCAACGCAAACAGGTCACTAAGCTGCTCGACCGCGTGAAGGGATCGACTTTCGACCTTACAGAGCTTGTAAGACGCTTTACTCAATTATGCACAGACAAGAGCCATCCGTACAAGGTATATACTTTCTACGAGAAGGGAGTAACCGAGCTTGATAAGAAGCTACCATTTCGGTTACCCTTTCGGCTGCCCTTTGGAAGTCAATTGAAACAGGTGATTTCACGAGTCATGGCTGCTATGGCACTTCCTTAATGAGCAGAGAGCTAATCAATGCTCTACAGTTGGTTGACGAAACCTCCGCGACTCTGCAAATTGACCCCAATCCAATCCCCCTCGACCGACCCCATGTGCTCATGAACAAGTTTATTGGCCCTGATGATAGTGCATTCGCAGCTGTGGCTGGAAAGATCGAGCTAATCCTTCGAGGGATTCGCGAGGGGCGGCCTATCGAAAGGGCGGATGCCAAAATACGCAGCCACTACACCGATGGAAGGCTCGACATTGTACGGCTCTCAGGCAAGCAGCTGCCGATGAATAGCTGCTACATTAATCTTGCCATTGTACAACAGTCCGACAAAAGTGCTGGTCTCACAGAGGAGAGAGATAAGCAAATGTCTTCCCCCTTCTCACTCGCCGCTCGGCTGAATGTTGCAACTCTGGACGATGGCATCCCGGTGGAGTTACGTACTCTCTTTGACCCACGTATTGGACCTAACAGCCATACGACATACCCGAGACGAATCCTGATTCGAGGACGTGCCGGAGTTGGGAAGACGACCCTATGCAAAAAGATTGTCCATGATTTTATCGAAGGTAGGATGTGGAATCACCTGTTCGATCGCATTTTGTGGGTACCTTTACGGAACCTAAAGAGAGAGCCTAAGGAAGGATACAACCTCAAAGGCCTATTTGTCGAAGAGTACTTCTCCCAACTCCCCCATGGCAAGAACCTCGCTTATAGCTTATGGATGGCATTAAACGCTACTGGGTTTGGAAAAACCCTCTTTGTCCTTGATGGGTTGGACGAGGTTTCCGAGGGTTTGGAGAATGACAACAATATGAACAAATTCATCCGACACCTCCTGGAGATGCCTGCAGTCGTTGTCACGTCCCGCCCACACCTAACACTCCCAAATTGGCTTCGAGAAGGAATCGACCTTGAATTGGAAACCATCGGGTTCAGCGCAAATCAGGTTGATGCTTACGTGGAAAATGTTTTCACCAATCAAGAGACTGAGGAACGTGATCAAAAAACCGTCACCGATATTGATTCGTTTCTCCGACACCGTCAGGTTGTCCAAGAGCTTGTCCGGATTCCAATTCAGCTGGATGCACTTTGCCTCATCTGGAGCGATAGCGGCATTGCTTCCCCTTCGGAGCATGCAGTGAAGACTATGACCGCTTTGTATCGAGGTATCGAGTATGGCTTGTGGAAAAGGGATGTCTTGAAATTAGAGAAAAGGCACGATGAAAAGCTGGTATCATGGTCTCATATTCAGCATGCACATATCAGCGACATCGAGAGCCTCGTTAGAGGCGAGATCAATTTCATAGAAGGCCTCGCATTCACTGGTCTAACTAACGATGCAATAGAATTCGACAATAACCATCGAAATGCCATATCAACGCAGTTCAGCCGTGGCGGACCCAAAATCTTGTTAGACAAGACGCTTCCATACCTCTCCTTTCTAAGGACGTCAAGTCCTTCATCGGAGCACCACAACTACCACTTCATACACCTGACGTTTCAAGAGTACTTCGCAGCACGGTATTTTGTACGACAGTGGACAGATAGGCAACTACTCAAATGCCTAACTCTCGACAACAGAGAACATTTGCAAATGGAACCTACCGAGTTTCTGCAAAAGCACAAATACAACACCCGCTATAATACCATGTGGCGCTTTGTGGCTGGCTTATTCGACGCTGCGGGCGGCAAGGAGCTGCTCCCCTTTTTCCAAAAGATCGAGGAGGAGCCACGCGACCTCCTAGGCCCTGTGCATCAACGACTAGTCATGCATTGCTTAAGTGAGGTGACGCTAACAAAGAGTTCGGATTTCGCTCGCATACGAATGAAGCTGTATCATCGACTGTCAAAGTGGGTGTTGTGCGAATGGAGGCTCGAAGGGCAGTCACACTTAATACAAGAAACGGAGCTTCCACTACAGGTCCTAGCTGAAGCCTTCAACGAAGCATCCTTGGGCATAGAGGCAATGCCTTCAGATTCGTGGGAATCACGAACAGCTATTGCATTAATCATGGATCAATTGGTTGTCTGTCTAGTGAACAATGTCTCTCAACCCTTATCTCTCGGAATTCTTGATGCGCTAGCACACCGACGAGAAGCTTTGCCAAGTAAAGCGCTGAAGGCTGTAGCCTCACTGATTAAAATTGAACGCGAGGGCGTCAGATACATAGCAGCAAAAGTGCTCCAACAGCAGTCTTCTCTACCTGAAGAGATCCTACAGGCTATAGTCGTACTGCTCAAAGATAGTGCTTTCAGTACTAGACGCATAGCAGCCGAAATGCTCCAACGGCAGTCTTCTCTATCTGAAGAGATCCAACAGGCTATGGCCGTATTGCTCAAGAATAACGGCAACAAGAGGGCTGGATGGGCAGCAGCCGATACGCAAACAATCTTTATGAATATCGCACTGCTCGAGGATAACGACTCGGAGGTCAGACAGGCAGCCGTCGATGTGCTAGGAGACGTACTAAGAGGCCAGTCCACCCCATCTGAAGAGATCCTTACAGCTGTGGCTACACGGCTCGAGGATAACAGCTGGAGGGTCAGATGGGCAGCCGTCGATGTGCTAGGAGCCGTACTAAGAGGCCAGTCTGCCCTATCTAAAGAGACCCTTATAGCCATAGCTGCACGGCTCGAGGATAATTACTTATGGATCAGACGAGCAGCCGTCGGTGTGCTAGGAGACGTACTTAGAGGCCAGTCTACCCCATCTAAAGAGATCCTTACAGCTGTAGCTACACGGCTCGAGGATAACGACTCGGATGTCAGATGGGCAGCCGCCGATGTGCTAGGAGACGTACTTAGAGGCCAGTCTACCCCATCTGACGAGATCCTTACAGCTGTAGCTGCACGGCTTGAGGATGAAGACTCAAATGTCAGAGAGGCAGCCGTCTATGTGCTAGAAGCCGTACTAAGTAGCCAGTCTACCCCATCTAAAGAGATCCTTACAGCTGTGGCTGTACGGCTCGAGGATAACGACTCGAATGTCAGATGGGCAGCTGTCGATGTGCTAGGAGACGTACTTAGAGGCCAGTCTACCCCATCTGACGAGATCCTTACAGCTGTAGCTGCACGGCTTGAGGATGAAGACTCAAGTGTTAGAGAGGCAGCCGTCGAAGTGCTAGGAGCCGTACTAAGTAGTCAGTCTACCCCATCTGAAGAGATCCTTACAGCTGTAGCTGCACGGCTCGAGGATAACGACTCGGATGTTAGATGGGTAGCCGTCGATGTGCTAGGACACGTACTTAGAGGCCAGTCTATCCCATCTGACGAGATCCTTACAGCCGTGGCTGCACGGCTCGAGGATAACAGCTGGAGGGTTAGAGAGGCAGCCGTCTATGCGCTGAGAGGCCAGTCTGCCCTATCCAAAGAGACCCTTATAGCCGTGGCTGCACGGCTCGAGGATAACAGCTGGAGGGTTAGAGAGGCAGCCGTCTCTGCGCTGAGAGACCAGTCTGCACTATCCAAAGAGACCATTTTAGCCGTGGCCGCACGACTCGAGGATGACGACTCGAGCGTTAGATGGGCAGCCATCGAAGCGCTCATAGACCATGAGGCCTTTTCATTAGATATCCTTACTCCACATATACGGGCCCTGTACAGGCTTTTGCTGGATAAGAGCTTTGATGAACATATCACGTGGTGTTTTTCTGTCGGAAGCTCCTCCCTAGTAATCGGTAATAGAGAAGTTGCTTGTGAAGATGGGCAAGGTCATTTACAAAAGGCTATTTCAGAAGCGCAAAGAGACTTGAATATCCCTCTGCCTAGTAAATGCTCTGCGACACTGCAGAGTTACTACGTAGGTCAGCACGCCTAGAATTCTGGAAACGATGACGGGAATGGCTGATAACAATGGTGCTCTC
The DNA here is from genome assembly GCA_001660795.1 of Leptoxyphium fumago. Taxonomy (NCBI): domain Eukaryota; kingdom Fungi; phylum Ascomycota; class Dothideomycetes; order Capnodiales; family Capnodiaceae; genus Leptoxyphium; species Leptoxyphium fumago. Next base: position 8,865 of record LSHF01000082.1, read on the forward strand.
GAGCCTACGAGTAATCTCTGCGTTTAATCAACCTGGCGTTCTTCGTACTGAAGCCGCGATGTCACTTCTTGAAAATCCGTGTAAGTTGCAAGCAATTTCGTGGTGGAAGTGAAAACCTCATTCAAAATCTTCGGTTGCTCAGTGTAGTACAATGCTCTAGTATTCTTCTCCAGGTGAACGCAATACGCTTCACACAACCTTTCTCCCCCAGTCATTGATACCACCGGAGAGAGATTCGCGATATAGGTATTCCCTCGCGCTTCGGGAATACCATGACCGAAATGCGGAAGAGGCCCGCCGTCGGGCTGGCACCTCAGGTCGGGAGTTGTACACCCACTACGATGCGGATAATGACGAATACTAATCCTGGGCCTCATGTCGCCTTTTTCCAATCTGACTCATCATCTCTGATATTGTCGTCGTAGCGCCAGTGATGAATCCAAAGCACGTCTTACCATTGATGAATTAATAGTTGGGCGTTTGCCGTTGTTTTGCTGTCAAGAGGAGTCTCCAAAGTCGCATGTCCCACACACAAAGTCGATTACGTGTCACAAGCCGAAATTCCTCCATCCTGTAGTGGACACGCACGCCTTAATTGCATAGACCTCAAACGCCCCCTCACATCAGAGCGAAGTCACAAGAACAAAACATTTCGCACACATCCAAAGGAAATAGAAAGCCTCACAAATATGCCGTCAATCTTACTCATCAATGGGCCCAACCTCAACCTCTTGGGCCTGAGGGAGCCTCACATCTACGGAAACACAAAGCTGGCGGATATCGAGACCGCCGCACACGCGCAGTGCCAGGAGCTCGGAATCGAGCTTACTACTTTCCAGTCCAACCACGAGGGCGCAATCCTGGACCGCATCCACGCCTCGCGAAAGAAGGACGACTTTGTCATCATCAACCCAGGTGGCCTCACACACACCAGCGTTGTGCTGAGAGATGCCCTGCTCGGCGCAGAGCTGCCTTTCATCGAGCTGCACGTGAGCAATGTCCACGCCCGCGAGGAGTTCAGACACAAGTCTTTCCTGAGCGACAAGGCTGTTGCCGTCATCTGCGGCTTGGGAGTGTACGGCTACAAGGTTTCCATTGACTTCGTGGCGCGCAGGCTTGCGGAGAACGCATGATCAAGGACTCTCAATAGATCCTGGGCAGGTCGCATGTTGGACCTATTGCTATTAATTGAGAGATGTGTGAGGTACTCCAGACGAGGCCAGTTCCTGGTGGATTGACAGCATCGATTGTCTCCAGGAAATCTCCATACTGTTATGAGATACCAAACATCCAATGCTTCTCCACGGTTGCGTGATCGGTCATGGCGCTTTCAAGGCCGCCGTTGTCACTTGAATGTCTGATCCGAACCTGCCCACGAGTACCTGCAGATCCCCCATTGTACCTGGCCTGGGGGTGTTCAGAATGTCACGTGTGGCGGCGTGCGCGCAGTTAAGCGGGAGGACACCCACATTGAGGTCGAGGCGGACAGCGACACCTTTACATACCTAACTATCAATACCTACCTACATATAACGAAGAAAAGAAAGTAATCCCATCACAGGCCTGAAGCATCACTGCTGGGAAGAGAAGGGAGCATGACGTGCAGATTGACCCATGATCAGTACCTTACCTACCTACCTACCTACCTACCTAGGTAGCTACTGCCCCGTGCAATCGCAGATCTCAAAGCTGCAGCGACGCGACGAGGTCGATTGACTTGGTATGACGTCCGTATGGTATCATCCAGCAAGTCTCGCGCATCACACCTCCCGATCTCAGCTGTCGCCTCCAACGTGGGGGGCAATCGCTGCTGTAGCTTGCGCCCCTCCTTGTCCATTGACCAGGTATTTATTCACTGGCAAACCTACATTCTCTCTTCCTATCAACAAACATCCATTCATCCTACTCACACCAACTGCAACATCCAAAAACCACACGCCACAAACCTTCATCTCGTAAGTCGTCTCATCAAAGCTGCTCCCAGCTGAATGCCAGGCTCACACATTGTGACAGTCATCCCAACAAGAACGTCAACCGTTACAACAACAACATGTCTGCTCCAAACCAAGGCCGCCAGTCTCCAGACCCAGAGCGTCAGACCGATGCTCAGATTGCCCCACCAGCCAGCAACGTCAACGACCANGGCGTCGCCGATTATGCCGAGCAGCCAAAGGACTCCAGTGCCGAGACTCTGAAGAACCTTGAATCCAACCCAAAGGGTGTGCTCGAGGACGAGGCTGAGAAGAAGACTGCGAAGAAATAGAGTGCCAGCCCCTTTCTGTTCTAGGCTTGAGCAATGCTTCACCTGAGCTCCACGATGGCTGCTGTCATGCCACGAGTTATTCTGGGCGGTCGTTAGATGTTTGATTATATACATAAGTCATGATGCCACGAATTGCAACCGACTGAACACAACTCTTCGCTCTTTCTACCAATGTTTTCTTTTGAACGTCTAGTCGTTGAAGAGCTTCCTGATCTTACGGTACAGACATTTGATCGTCTGAAAGGGTTAAAGAGTGAGGCTTTTTAGGGCTGGGGACGGTGGTCTAATCGTGTATAATGGACGCTGTAGTGACGACCGATTCTTGCAGTTGTGTAGCGTTCTATCACCCTATGCCACGCCCACGCCCTCTGCTTCCGATTGAGGATCCTCTGCCTATCCCACTGCCTCGTGCAATGCCTGTTGCAGTCCCAGTGCTCGCGCCCCTTCCACGTCCAGCCTGCGCAGCGGCGGCATTGGCTCGCATCTGGCTTGCCCGTGTGCCTCTCACACTTCTGACACTTCCTCTCCGGCTTATGCTGTTACCCGCTCTGTTGCTGCTCGCACTTGCCGCAGCGGCTCTCCGCTTCTCCTCCTCTTCTGCTCTCCTCGCTGCTTCATCCTGGCGTCGGCGTTCTTCCTCCATCGCCTTCCTCTCGGCTTCTTGCTGTGCTCTCAGCTCCTGATTCTCCATGTCCTCCATGTCCTGCGTTGCACCGTTCCATCCTGGATTGAGAATGAGCCGTTGGTTGTGTTCTGTCTGGCTCAGTATCCTTGTCCAGGTTGTCAAGAGGTTCGAGGCGCTGTTGACAGTTTTATCGACTGTAGCCATATTCTCTTTCGCCTTGATGAGAGATGCAGTAACGCCTTCGATCGTGCGATTGACAGCGCGGATCTGCTCCAGTTCGGATTGTAAACGGGCCTCCCTCTCGTTGGCCAACTCCTGCTTGGAGGCGACACGGCTACGAGGATGCCTTGACACAGACGATGGAGCCGACTGAGGGGCCTGCCCTTTTGTCTGCCGTGTTGCTGTAGAAGGAGTGCCATCGAAAAGGTCGTCTGAGTCCCGGTCTCGACTCCCTTCAAGACTCAGTGCAGCCATGTTTGGCGCGCCCGTATCCTTCGGCATGATGCCAGTTATGCCATCAGACACGCAAATGGCAAGCCGGGTCGATGTCGGCGCGTTCGGCAAAGATGCGCACAAGGTCTCAAGCGTCAGGGTAGCGAGGCAACGCAGTCTGGATCGTTGAGTTGTTTCAGAGACAGGTGCCAAAACTGGGCGCTTAGACCATCAGAGGCACATGCAGGCAGGACGGGCTTAGCCCCGCATGGAAAGCAGCAAGGGGAAGGCAGATCAACAACAGACGGAACGTACGCCCAGCCATCTTTTGCCGACCTGACGACCAGACGACACCCGTGCACTCTGTCTCCTTGCCCCGTCCCGTCCCTTGCCCCCGTTTTGTTTTCCCATCTCGCCCTGTGCTCTTCAATATTCACCACAATTCATACCTTCACTGCATACCTCTGAATTTACGATCCCGAGTTTGTTGCGCAATTCCGAATCTGACCGACCATATCGCCATCTTGCCAGGTCGCCAAAAAGTTGGAGTAAACAAAGGGTTCAAAGTGTGTTGTCGCATGTGAAGCAAAGCGCGCCCAGGTTGCCAGAGTGAAGCTTGCACAGGGACACTAAGAAGCTGGCTCGGTCACGTTTGCGACCACACGACAGTGAACCTCAATCGAACTCGCTGCCAGGATTCCTACCAAGCTGGCGAGATATAAAATCTACGGCGCATCCGAGCCCAAGATCTGCGACTGGCAGTCTTGAAGATTGGATACTGCGGTCTGGCATAAACACTCGGTCGCAACAAACACATCCACCATGGCAACCAGGACAGCAACAGCAAGTACACCTCCGCCGACGTCATCACGGGCGCATACACCTCCTGCGCCGTTGCATGGTGCTGGTTACGATGCCTGGGAGCCTTACTCTCCGCGCCGGTCTAAGCGCGTCACTGCTCAGTCCAATCCTTTCAGCTCCATGAACACCGATCGGTCTCCACAGAAGGCTGGGCCGAGCAGGACAACGACTCCCCCACCGGTATCAGAGAGGCGCATCAGGCGAGCCTCCGACAGGACTATCACCACGGCATCGCAGCTCTCCTCGCCTCCGAGTTCACCAGACCTTGCGCCCTCACGATCTGCGCACCTTTCTGCCCAAACAATCCACCACATACCACGACGCTCACTGTTCAAGCTAGGGAGTGGCGAAGAGAGTATTAGAACACCGAAAAGCTCCCACCGAGGCGTTCACAAGGAAGCGGCAGACAACACCAACCAGAGCACTATGCTTCCTACTCCCTCCAAGACCCCTCAGACCAAACGCCATCGTTCATCTACCCAAGGCACTGCACGCATTCTCAATTTTCAACCTAATGACCCTAACGATGTGATGCCTTCGTCACGGAAAATGAAAGGACCCTCAAGACCCAGGACCGACTTTGATGTCATAGACGAAGAAATAGAGCGCCAGGCACATCGTGAAATCGCCATCTACACCGATAACGCGAACCGTGTTCCTCATATGGACGAAAGTGACGATAATCCTTTCATCGGAAAGCGACAGTCAAATCCAAGGATTTCGCACAACCGAAGCTCACCTCGCAAGAAATCAGCTGCCCTGCTTCAAGAGGAACGTGAAATGGAAGAAGCCGCACGAAGAAATGAAGGTGTCGTTTATCAATTGTAAGTCATTCACGTTGTGTTTGGGAAGAGCTGTAGCTAATTGTTTCTCAGCCGTGGCCGCAAGATTTTCAAGCGCTTCTCATCTCCTCCTGCAGAAAGCTCTGGAGAGTTCAGTAATGCTGAAGAAGCACCTACAGATATCGAAGAAGGCAAGGGTAATCAAGACTCTTTTATCCAGCGAGATCTCAAGAACAAAGCTGGCGTTGCTGCTCAGAGGCGGCTGACTCGCAGCAACTTCAAACCTCGTCTGCTCTTCCCGACCGCCTCAGACAATCAGGACAGCGACGATGCTGTAGCAGACGATAGCGCGAAGGTCGAGGCGGACGCTGAGATGATTAACGTACATCTCGCTGGCACCGCTTCATCCTCTGCCAGCTTCGAGACGCCTAATCAAGTCCGCTTTAAGGACGTTGACCTCACTGCAGAAGATCCTAACGGGTTGTTGTCTCCGCCACCTACAAAAGGCAAGAAGCACAGCGGCAAGAGTGGCTCTGGTGGCTCTCTTTTCGACAACTGGCCACGTACTAAGTCTGCAAGCAGGAAGCGTGCGGGAGGTGAAGTTGATGGAGAGGGAAGCTCAAAGCGCTCGAGAAGCATCGCGCGTAATCCTGCCTGACTCACAGCGAGCAGCTCAAAGCCACCAAGCCAATTGTGAGGTAACACCTTGGAGCACTACTGTTTTGAGATTGTGACCATTGGCTGCTGCTAGGTTTTGCTGACCTTCGAGCATGTCGACTGAATGTCGAGGCTTATGCTTTTTGATTGTCATCCGGCGATGGATTCCGAGTTGGGCATTACTGGTATTGCCCGATTACCACTTTCGACGTGGGCAAATCGCCTTGATTCTCTAGTAAAGTTTCAACTTGTTTTAGATAATCTTTGTTTCACTCTGTTCGATAGTATAATGTAGAGTAGTCTAAATACGCATGATGCTGTCCATGACAATTACCGGATTGGGTTTGGCTTGCTAGCGGAACCAATCATATCTCATAATGTAACAGATAACTGTATCACATCGGACCATGACTCTCTCTCCTGTATGTTCGTGTTTTTGATATGTCTTTATACATAGCCTACCCTGCCTGGCCAAACCTACTGAAGAAGCATATGCACTATGCAGTGCTAACAGCCCATTGAGCCCATTTGGCCCCTACAGCGTCGCCGATCTGGTCTTACGCTCCCTTCACCATGGCCGCATGCAACTCACGTAAGATTCTGGAGATGAGCGAGACACCTCGTGTAACGCCAGCAAAACGTCGCAATGGTCAACTTTCATCTTGCGAACCCTGCCGCAAGAGCAAACTCAAATGCGATCATGAAAAGCCAAGCTGTGGTCGATGCGTTCGCAGGGAGGCGCACTGCTTCTACCACCCGGCCCCAATGACCAAAGCCCAGAAACGAGATACAGATTCAGCGACACCAAGGTCTCGCGAGAATGGATCCATGTCGATGACGCCGCCACTGCTCGAAGAACCCGACCGAGGCACTGGTCTCGTAACTATGACCAGTCTCGGTCTCCCTATGCCGCAGGGCGACCGGGTGGTCTCGTGTCTGACTAGGACAAGTATCAGCACGCCAGCACGTACCTTGGTGGCGGACTCCAACCTTTTGTCAGAGGGGCTTGAGGTCGTATCGCTGCTGTGTAGGCTCATAAAGTCGATGCTGGCCGCGATCGCGAACTGGCAGGCTTCTCATAGTGACGGTTGCTTGGGCGGCTTCATCGTGGAGGACGCACGGCTCGGCCTGAAGCATGCGTATGACCGGATTGTTAACGGCAATCCCACCCCTGAGCGGATTCGCCAATTCACAACTATGCTTTTTGACTACAGCTCCAAGCCACTACAGCTCCCGGCGGACCCTTCCAACGGGGCGTTATTTCGAGCTTTAGCAGNAAACGTGAGATTCGAGACCGTGGGTATTCTCTTTATCGACGCCGGTACCGCAGTATGGTCGATGGATCATTCGGAACAGTTTTTCTCCGCTGACGAAAGGATGAGCAAGATGAATCGAAAGGATTTGGCAAGGCTGTTCCTTGACACTGCTTTGCGGTGTGAGAGCATTTGTGAACGGCTCAGCCAAGCAAACGATTTCACCGTACGCTTGCTGACATCAGCTACCGTACTTGCAACATGGTGCTTTGGAGATGACTCCTACAAGGCATGGCGGTTATTAGGCAATGTGGCATCCGTCGTAATAGCACTTGGATACCATCTTGGTTGGGAGAATGATAAGGAGACAGCTGCGTACATCATACAGTGGCGACGCAGGAACATGTGTTTGGCATACGAGATCGACCAAGGCTCCTCAATATTCACTGGCCGCCCGCCACACATCAGTACCCGGTTTTGCGTCATTGAATTGCCGGCTGATATACATGAGGAGGAGCTGCTGAGACCCCCTGAGGAGCTAGAGCGCAGCATTGCGGCCCTGGGTCCTGGTGGATGGAATAACGATAAGATGACTAACATGGCGACACGAACACGCACGGCTGTGCTAGTCTGCACAATTCAAGAGGAAGTGCTGGCTTTGTCGTTAAGCAAAAAATCGGAAGGGTTCGAACAGCAAGTAAAGTAAGTACTTCGAGAGGCCCCACGACTTTGACGTAGATTTACTAAAATACTCAACAGGGATCTGCTTGAGAAGTCAGATCGAGTATGGCACTCTATTCCTGCAAGGTACCGCTACGAGTGCTGCAAAACAGAAGGTCTTCCTCCCCACGAATACACAATGCTTATAACACCGAGATTGGGACATCTGTACAATCAGTTCCTTCTTTACAAAATGCTCATGAACCAGACGAGAAGTTATCGAGCATCCATAATAGAGGTGTCTCACCAGGTCGTCCAGATAATGCTCCAGGCCACTCAACAACGAGATGTACTAGGTTTAAATCGAGTGGAATTGGAGTGGATGGTAAGCCTTCCTCGCACACATACTGATCTGGTAAAACCGAATGACTTACACATGACAGGCCGTATTCCACGCGATGCCTTGTGCCAGTGTATTGACACTCGAGCTCCTGCAGCAGACCCAGCACCCAAACCAAACTCTGCCAGTGAGCCGCGCAGCCATCATCCGAGATCTGAGCGTCTTCATCAATTGCTGTGACTGGCTTACAGTTCCAGGTGAAGGCAATTTCGAGCTCTGCAAACGGGCACAGACTATCTTCTCACGTGGCCTGGACCAGGCCTTGAATCACATACCTACACCGGCGGTGGCGATGCGCCCTGCCAACCGACCAGCTACGTCCACGGAGAGCGTGTCTCAAGATGTCGAAGTCACCACACCCACTTTTGAAGCATCCGAGGACGTGCCCCCTTTCCTGATGGCAGATCCAGAATTCAATGCCTGGCTAAGCGAATTTGACGTACAAATAGACCCCTGGATTGAGATGCTGGAAAAACCGATGATTTGATAAATTCAGAGTCGAGTGGGCTGCAACCTCATTATAATTGCTGAGCTCTCAGAAACCCACTTCGGCTTCAAAGCGACATGGATACAGATAGATGCAGTGGGCATACTAAGACGAGAATGTAGAGAGGACGTTCGTTTTTTTAGCGGACCTATCTGATCGGTCAGTGGACATGTTCAGAAAATCTTGTTGCGTTGCGAGCATGCTTGGTCAAGCGATGAAAGGCGGGAATGTGCAATACCCTATTGTTAATTAATATTGAAATGATCACAGTATGAATCACAGGATATGTTTGCTGGGCAAAGTTCGAAAGGAGGGGTGACGATGGTAAGATTCGAACTCTGCACCCAAGCGGAAGGAGAGACCAAATGCCAAGATGCGGCTGCTCCCTCCCGCCGTCGCGTAGTCACCCACCATTCTTCCAACTGTGACACACAGGCCTTCGAAGTGGGCTCCACCCTCCACTCTCAACCTGAGCCTTCGCAATTCGCCCCTGCTAGTATCTCCAGTGCCGCCTACCACGCTCACCTTCACACAGCGATATCAATGGCGTGGACGGTATATCCCATTGCTATTGTCTGATCACGAAAGGTGCTCAAAGCGTTCAGCGATTGCTGGATTCGATTTGGATGTTGGATCGGGGTCTACTGGGCCCTACGAGCTTCAATACCAAACGATAATTGCAACATAAAATTTCATTCGGCGCTGTCGAAAAACTCACAACAATGCCGATGCCACCACCTCGCCGGGTGGGCACATTACAGAAGAGCACAATCGGGCGACCCAAACAAGCACAGCGTGCAGCACCTGCAGCAAAGAAATCCACAGCTCCAACCTGCTGTTCAGAGCCCAAAATCGAAGAGGAAGATGGCCGTAAAGTTTGTGTCAACTGCTTCACCCAAATCGACGAGTCGAACATCGTTTCAGATGTAACCTTCGCAGAAGATTCACGAGGTGCCGCCCAGTTGCAGGGAGGCGTCGTAGGGGATGGCGCTCGGTTTGCCCGTTCACTCGGTACGGTCGCCCAACGGCGAGTGGGAGGTGGCGAGCGCGATACTGCCGCACAGATTGACGCTACTGGGCGTCGCCAGCTGGCCATGTTATGTCCTCGACTGGGTATCACAGATCTTGTGTCACAACAAGCAGGATTCATCTGGTCACTTGCAGCGAAGCTAAATTTCACAGCCGGCAGAAGGACCGACGAGGTCGTAGCGGCCTGTCTCTATGCTGCTTGTCGACGACAATCCGAAAACAACATCATCTTGATGGACCTCTCTGAACTTGTGAGAGTCAATGTCTTCCGCCTTGGTGAGGTTTACAAAGACCTGGTCAAAGATCTCTATCTCGAGGGAGGTGAGAATCCAGCTGCAGCCACTCACCTGGTCGAGATAGAACCACTCATCATGAAATACTGCCGCAAGCTTGAGTTCGGTGATAAAACAAGACAGGTATGCGAAGATGCTATCAAGATCGTCAAACGTATGAAACGGGACTGGATCAATACCGGACGTCACCCGGCAGGTCTTTGTGGCGCCTGCATCATCCTGGCTGCCCGAATGAACAACTTCCGACGGACCGTTCGGGAGATCGTTTACGTAGCTAAAGTCGCAGACGTTACTGTGGCCAAGCGAGTAGAGGAGTTTAGACGCACCAAAAGCGCTGCCATGACTGTTGAAGATTTCAGAAGCAAGGGTTACCGACTCAAACACCAACACGACCCGCCAGCATACTATCTCGCTGCCGAGAAGAAGGCAAAATGGGAGGAAAAGAAGAAAAGGAGGCAAACGTGGAATGAAAAGGGAGAGCTGATATTGATCGATGATGAATCGCAAGCTCAGTCAAGAGCGAGTTCAGTTGCCTCATCTGGTTCACCGGAAGCTGATTCAAATGGTGCACGTCTTACCAAGCGTAAGAGGGTTGATCAAGCACTCGAAGAAAGCGAACAGGAAGAAGACGAACCCTCACAAGAATTGGGTCGACGGGTGCGGTCAAGAACTGCCCCGCGACAAGATGGAAGTCCCCACAGCCATGCGAATGCAAATGGCTCTACAGAGCCGCGACGCGATGCGGAAGGTTTCGCAATACCGGCGGTACCAGCTTCCAGCAGCCAGCTTACAAAAGTTTTGGAGCCGCAAAAGAGCNAAAAAGGGCGCCCTCGTAAGGCACAAGTTGCAGATCCTCCACAGCAAAGACTCATGTTCTCCGAGGAAGAGCTTGCTACTGAGGTGGAAATAGAGGATGATATTGAGTCAGCACTACAAGATAAACAGTTACGCGAAGTTCAGACAGACCTCGAAAGGTCGAAAATGGAGGCAAGAGCAAAGCAAATGGCTGACGAACAAAGGATGATCAGCATCCAACTTTCTCAACAGCGTCGTGACAAGCTTGGCATCAAACTCCACAATCAGCACCGCCAGGAGGAAGGCCAGACGATCAGCGCTATAGACTTGGAGGCTGAATTCGCCGACGACCCCGAGGTTGGTAACTGTCTACTCACTACTGAAGAGGTTTTCCTGAGGGAGAAAACTTGGGTTGCGTTCAACGAGGATTGGCTGAGGTCACAGCATGAGAAGGACCTCGCGAAGAGGATTGCAGAGGCCGAAGGGGTCAACAAGAAAGGTGGTCCCGGCAGGGGTGGAAAGGGGCGCAAGCGTAAGGGGAAGAAAGGGGAGCTGGAAGACGGCGAAGCAAATACTCCCATCGAGACGCCAGGCGATGCGAACGCTGCTATGCTTGCCAAGCGTGCGCAGCCCGGTTTCTCCAAACATGTCAACTACGATCAACTGGTGAGGATCTACGGCGAACGCTCCGTGGCGAGTAGCCGTGCAGGATCTGAGGCGCCGAGTGCGGACGGGCGTGAAGTGCCCTTGAAGGAGGCGGCCGAGCGATCAGAGTCTCGAGAGCCATCCGCCAGCTCAGCCCCATCTGCTCTTGAATCAGCGCCGGCAACTCCACCGCAGGAGAAAGCCCATAACATCCACCTACCCGTGCAACAGGAAGAGGAGATCATTGAGGAGTTCGAGCAACCGCAGGACCATGAGCTCCAGAACGCGAACCCCATAGAGCGACAGGCCGACGATGGTCAGCTCAATAATGAAGAGACCGGAGCAGCGGAAGAGGAGGAAGAGGAAGAAGAGGAAGAAGTTCGAGATGACGAGTCCACTGGCTATGGGTACGGCTATGACGATGAGCGTGAGGATATTGGCGAGGATGATTACGACCGTGCGCTTGATGCTGAGGGTGAATACGGTGCTGCCTACTACGACGATTGGTAGAAGTGGACTATCCGTGTGATTGATCTCACCCAACCACCATTGCGGCCTATGTTATTGACGTTGGATATTCATGCCTTCGTCCTCTTCGTTCTACTGGAAGATATACCAGTGACCTGTATTTAGATTTGAGATAGGTCAAACATCTAGCTGTCAGGACCACGCAAATTTTGTTTTCATGTCTAGAAGCGTATCACGCAAGGGTTGGTCTGACGAGAACAACAAATGCGTCAATAGTAGTGCGTTGAACAATTATCGCCGTGGTGAATGCAGCACTAAATCACCACTCAAATGCTCTAAAAACAAGTGAAACGCAAGACAAGGTCTACAGTAGGATCTAATACGCAATCCCATTCATCCCTCGGCCCATTGTACTGAAAGTTTGACGACTCGGCGCGACCGTAGTCGTACCGTGACCATTTACTCCCACGACTTGCTGTGACTGTGGTCAGCAATGGCAAATGTTGAAAGCAAAACATCGGAGAATCTCTCAACTTACGTCCATGTCATCATATCCGCTGAGCCAGAATCCCATGATGATAACCAGGTAGGTCAAGATCAGACTGCTGCCCTTGAAATAGTTGCTCTTGCCCTCGCCAAGGACGTAACCCATTAGAAAAACAGACAGGATTACGGTGACCATGTCCCATTGCGGGAAGATGAGGGAGAATGTGTGATCAACCACCTCGTCGGGTAACAGAACTCTTCCATACAGCGCACTGAATAGCACAAGCGCAGGGATCTGGAGGAGAATGACTTGTAGGGCATATGCCGAGCCGATCTCCATGGAAAGAGCGATGTTGCCATTCATAGCAAAAGATATGGCGTTGAGGAATTCAGTGGTGTTCGGAACCAATGCGAATAACGTGATACCGAGGAACTTTTGGTCTATGTTGATGTTGCTCAAGACAGCGTCTACGGTATCAACTAGGATCTCAGCAATGACCGCGTAGGCTACGGTTGCAGTCAGGAGAATGACAGCCGACTTGGTTCGGGACCAATTGGGGGCGTCATGTCCACCGGACGAGTGCCCGCCTGCGTCGGCAGCAGGTGCTGTTTCCGTTGTGTTACCCTGTGGTTGGGACTGTTGCGGATTAGGCTGGTCATGAGGCAACGAAAATTCATTCAACGCGCCAGGTTCCAAGGTCGTCGACCTGTGCATTTGCGACGGACGTTTATCAGTCGGATCTTTGCTGTCGATTTTGGGGCCGACTCTGGCTTCAGACTTTAGCCTCGATCCTGTAGGTGCGCGGTTGTGTCGCTTGGTTGGCGTAGCGACGTCTTTGACAGCGACAGCGGCAGAAGTAGCTGCCATTTCGGCCATTTGTTGGATCAGGACACGATTGTCCTCAGCGCTCAACCCGGCTAAAAGACGAAACGCAGGCAGCCCGTCGCTGGACTTTGGTGGAACCAGGTAGGGGCTCTGGGGATCTTCTCTCGATTCACTGTCTTCTGTGCCATCCAACTTTGCTTTCGCATCAAGAGCTAAAACACCAGCCGGAAGATCAAAGCCCGCTTGCTTCAGATTCTGATGCAGGACCCGCCGGTAGATGAGGCTACCACGAATATCCTCGGAACTCTGTTTGTTGGTGATGCCAGTCTGGTTAGTAGAGGGTCTGCCGGTACTGGTGTTCCGAATTCCGGCAGCTGCGGGTGTCTCTTCGCCAGGGACAACAGCCACAGTTCCAGAAACACCTGCCCGGGTCCCACTGCTGCTCCCATGGTGATCCCGAACTTGAAGTTTGTGCGCTTGTTCAGCTTTGATTAGCTCCTTCTTCTCGTCCGGGAGATCGTTCCATATGACGGCTGCGTGAGTGCGGAGGGTGAAAAGGAGACCGATAACATAGCTCAAGAACAAAAGAACTGCGGCAAACCAGGTGTACGGCCGGACAGCATTAAGGAAGAACGGATCTGTCACAGCTGGGGCTTGAGAGAAATAGCACCTCCGGCAATCTCTAGTGTCCGGAGTAGGTTCGTCGGCATCGGGAACACACTGATAACAATTCAGCTCATGGCTGCCGTAGATCTGGTAGAAAAGGGTTGGACCAAATCCAGCGATTACACTGAAGAGGAGCATTGTGCTCGTCACACCAGCGCTCTTCACGTTAAAACGCTGGGTCTTGCGTTTGAGGGCGCCAAAACACATTGACAAACCTGGCAGAAACAAAATACCGGCAAAAACAGAACCGATTATGCTTCCTTCAACCAACTGAGCCTTACCTTGACGAAGAGCAACACAGTAGAGGAAGACTTCGACCACGGTACTGAAGAAAGCATTGACAGTGGCACCAACACCCATGGAAGATTGGGCACTGATGGAAGCGACAGCCTGTCCGATGAAATAGGCCAATGGGATAATGCTCGCCAAACCCAGAATGAAGATAAGGCCGTTCGAGGTAAGCCAGATGTTTATGTGCAAAGTCTCGAACAGCACAAAGTAGTCGAAGATTGTAAAGATAACCAACCCTAGCAAATTGATCAAGAAGATGTTGGTACCGTCAATGGTATACTTCCAATACTTCAGGCCAACAGCACGATACGTGCAGAGTAGGATACTGCTTCCAGGCGCATCAGGTTCTGCTCGAGAGTAGTGTAGATCGCTGTGGAAGCTGAGAGCCAGCGGATGGCGTCGTAGATGGTAGAACAGTAGCAGAGTTACTTTACCCATAGGAATGGAGAAGACGAAGAACCAGCAAATGCCAGAGACGAGGAACATTAGTGGCGTGAGGATGAAGTAGAAGGAAAAGAAGAAAATGACGCGGCCCGCGTTCCATTTCCCTCGTCCGAAGAACCTCTTCTTCGACTGGCGTCTGCCATTAGGGCTGATGTCTGCAGTGTCATCAGGGGATGGCCGCCGTGGCCGCCCAAGGAGGCTGTCGGTCTCGTGGCTCTGCTCGACACTATCTCGGCGACGACCGATGAGGGAACGGTTGATATCTGTTGGTCCGAAGAAGAGACGACCCTCTTCAAGCTCCCCAGTCTGCCATCTTTCGTATTCGCCGATGGAGCGACCCTCACCTTCATCTTCATCCATGTAGGCCTCGTCATGCTCAAGCCTGACATACTTGCCAAAAGGGTAGAACAGGTAGCCGGCCAAGCTCAGGAGCACTCGGCCATACTGCGTACATCCGGGAAATTGAAACAAGGCGAAGAGACCACAAAGTAAGCCACCACTCAAAGCAAGCAGTGATAGCCACCAACCAAAAACCACAGTCCATAGACAATTGAAGAGGAACAGCCAGCGGCTGACGTTCCCTCCAGGAGCCGAATGAATGTCGCCCTCCGCATTGCGCTGCACCGAACGGTTCTTCTTGTAAAGAGCAGGCTTCCAGATTCTGATACCGAAAGGATGAGTCTCGTTAATTGCCTGCTGGCGGTCTTTGAGGGTAAAACTCTCGGCATCGCTCGTATCGACATCGTCATCGCCGGTCTCTCGGGCCTCTTGTTCCTCCTCCTCCTCTTCTAACTCTGCGGTTTCATCTGCGGTCAGATCTGGCTCTCCCGCTTCTCCTTGTTCTCCTGCCTCGTCCACGTCGCCCTGTAGTGTGTCTTCCGACGTGGGCTCGTTATCATAAACGGAAGCCGAGGCCAGCCTGAACATGTCATTGCCGGATGTGGTAGCAGAAGGCAAGGGCTCTTCGAATTCGTCATCCTGCTCAGAGCTGGAGACCGTAGGAAGCTTGGGTATTTGGGTGGTAGGGCGGCGCCTTATGGTTCCCTCGCGACGCCATTGCCGTTGTTCCTGCTCTCGCTGAGCCCGCTTCTCGGCCTTCTTGTCCTCGGTGACCTCTAGGAGATCGTCATCGACGCTGAATGCCTGGCCTCGATGTGGGGCCTTGACGGACGAAGAACGTTTGATCGTAGATGGACGGCGAGGGAGAGCAGACAGAACAGGTGGCTGGGCTTGGCTGCTGCCGCTGCCGCTGCCGATAGTCCCATAGTCTGGGCGGGAATTCGATATTGATGGAGGAGGAAGTGTGCCAGACGAGGTCATGTCCTTCTGGCCAGTGGCCACACTACTAGAGCGCGAAGGTTGGTCGGTCATAGTGACGGAGAGGCTCGTTCACATGGTCGGGTGGAGGGAATTCAGATTAAGTCGAAACGGTGTGTGGGTAGTTAAGGTATGCTTTTGGTGGACGCAGTGGATAAACACGGACACGGTAGAGGCGGACGGCAACGCGATTATGGGATGTTGGACGTGAGTATAGAGGTGGAACAAGCTTTCAAGGGTTAAAGCGGCATGGCTCTTAGTAGCCTAAGAAGGAGGCGGCCGTGGTGTTCTTGCAGCACGTAGCTGCTTTTACACAGGAAGGGACTGATGATGAGGTTGGAATACGAGAGCTTGAGCTCGAGCGTGGGCGTGATACCTCCTAACCTGGTCCCGAGGCCAACCACCCCTAAGCTACTCATTTATGATTATTCGCACTCCTCCAGCGACACCATATCACACATGTGCGGCTGTAGAGACCGATATATAGTCGTTTACCCAGGCCTGTCATCTTGATCTCCATGACCGAGAACAGATTGAGTTCCCACGCCGCAGCACTATAAAGTTTGGTAAACAACGCAGCCGGGCCATTCATCTCGTCATTTTGAATGGTCTACCAGAAGCAAAAACACAACAATAACAACCACGCCCCATTCCATGTCTCTCCTTCACGGCTGTTGCAGCCAATCATGTATGGCGCCTCTTGATCACCTGGCGCTCTTGCAAGACAACATCCAGCAACATTCCAACCGAGACGAGTACCTATGTGATCAAACAGGATGGATGCTGGCATAACCCTATTGCCAGAAGTGGACTCCTTGACCCTGACATAATGCAGTTCATCTACCAATCAGATGCCTCAAATGCACCGCATGTGGTCGTCATTTTCCGGACTAAAGACCTGCCGATATTGGAAGCTTAGGTAATAGGATGTGGCTGCTCCGCGGGCGGCCCGCACCGTCGAGCCGCGCTTCGGCTGCTACCGCTAGCTTCGCTTGTTCTACGTCGTCGTCGTGCCTGGCTGTCGTGCGCTTCAGATGGAGCGAGTTAGATGCCAAAGACAGAGCAATACCCCAGGGCGTCAACCATACAAGGAATTTCCCATTCTTCATCACTCGCAAAGTCACCTCATCCGTATAACACATCAATCGACAACCTTCGGTCCGCCCTGATCCAATAGAGGCATCGGCGCACTACCACCAACAACTGCAGCTCGCTTCAAGATCCGCCGTTCACGGTTCCCAGACCAAACACCCACTTCCGCCTGCGCCCATCATGGCGCTGGATACTTTCTACAACAACAAAATCGAGAGCATGAAGCTCGAGATTATTCAAGGCCAAGCTGTTCTACGCCGCCTGGAAGCCCAGAGGAATGAGTACAACAGCCGAGTGCGCTTACTCCGAGAAGAGCTGGGCCTCTTGCAGCAACCTGGCAGCTATGTCGGCGAGGTGGTCAAGGCCATGGGTACCAAGAAGGTGTTGGTCAAGGTGCATCCAGAGGGGAAATATGGTATGTACAGATCCATGCTGCAAGGGACGCCGAGTTCGATAGATGGTTGAGGTCCTGCTTCTTGATGCTAACACTACTCGCGTGCAAAAGTGGTTGATATTGCCGACGACATCGACATCTCAAAGCTTACCGCCGGAAAGCGTGTGACTCTCCTGTCAGACTCTTATAAGCTCTCGTCCCTTCTACCCTCATCGGTTGATCCTCTTGTGTCGCTCATGATGGTGGAGAAGGTGCCGGACAGCACTTACGACATGATTGGTGGTTTGGATGAGCAGATCAAACAGATCAAGGAGGTCATTGAACTAGGACTGAAGCACCCAGAGCTGTTTGAGTCGCTAGGTATTGCACAACCCAAGGGCGTCTTACTATACGGTCCACCCGGTACTGGCAAGACGTTGCTTGCCAGAGCGGTGGCCCACCACACAGACTGCAAGTTTATAAGAGTGAGTGGTTCGGAGCTGGTACAGAAATACATCGGAGAGGGGTCACGTATGGTGCGTGAGCTGTTCGTCATGGCCCGAGAGCACGCTCCGTCAATCATCTTCATGGACGAGATCGACTCTATCGGTTCGTCCCGTGTTGAGGGAAGCTCTGGAGGCGACTCTGAGGTCCAGCGAACCATGTTGGAGTTGCTCAACCAACTGGACGGGTTCGAACCAACCAAGAACATCAAGGTCATCATGGCCACGAACCGTCTCGACATTCTCGACCCGGCGCTCCTACGTCCCGGCCGTATCGACCGCAAGATCGAGTTCCCACCTCCCACAACGGAAGCCAGAGCGGACATCTTGCGCATCCACTCGCGCAGCATGAACCTCACTCGTGGCATCAACCTGACAAAGATCGCGGAGAAAATGAATGGCTGTTCGGGTGCAGAACTGAAGGGTGTGTGCACTGAAGCCGGCATGTACGCCCTGAGGGAGAGGAGAGTGCACGTGACACAGGAGGACTTCGATCTCGCCACCGCTAAGATTCTCAACAGGCACGACGATAAGGAAATGAGTCTGACGAAGTTGTGGAAGTAAACCTGTCGTCTGCCGCTCTTTTTCCGCCGTACAGCACATGTATATTAGTGTGGTCTTGCATAGCGTGGCTTGGAGCCAAGGTAGAGAAGACGATCATGCAATGTACCGTTTGATCCAAGCACTTATAGAGCTTGAAGCTGTCACAACCTGAGAAAGCGCACTGATGGCGACGAGTCGTACATGGACCGTATGTATCGGCTGCTAACAAATGCAGAGACGGCATGGCAACCCACCAGACTGAACAGCTTCTCGTGGATCTCACGGCTGGCAGGAGTATCTTCTACAGCTCAAGGCTATACTGCTAGTCACAATAGACATTGACGGGTTTGGGTGGCTTGCAAACCCAACATTCCCAGGGGCAGGACTTACTAGTGGGATAAACGGTCCATGATGAGTCGCTAAGAGCAGTATTTTATACAACCGGAATGATATCGTCCTGCTCCAGCGTAAAAGACACAGTTCTAAATGATAGATAACCAAGATGTCTCCCCAACGCCGACGCTCGCTACTTTGACATGATAAGGAAATGTAGAGGACTTGTCTGTTGTCCAGAACTCAGCGATGCCTTTGAAGCCCAGCCCAGCTCAGCTCAATGGTGCTGACTAGTCAGCTGAGGCAATGTATGATACTAAACAGCATACAAGCCGTTAAATGTAAGTGGACGGCCTTTAGGCCATAAGATGATTCATGTGTCCCGGAACTCGCAGCCGGCACTTTTCACAATCAGGTCTGTAGCCCATAAGAAGCGTCTTCCTATTGCTAGGACCGGCTGGGTCAGGAGTTGCCCGAGGACTACTCAGGGCACCGCTGCGTTGTCGTTGCTTCCTCACGACCATGGTGTCTGGGGAGGGTCGGGGGCTGGGTATGACCAAGCCGTCGATGTCGCTGTCATCCTGCATGATGGCATGCTCATGGTCGAGGTGGAGGGGGATATTGCTGTAGCTGCGGTCGAGATTGATGGATGGGATTGACGGCGTTGCTGCGAACCCAGATTCGCCACCGTCCATGTCGATATCGCTGACGCTCAACATACTAAACTGAGAGCCAGTCGCCTCGGCCGCAGATGGCGGTGTGGGCACATCGTTCTCGTCAATGGGTGGGGGCACTGCCAGCCTTTCCGAGCCAGAGGCCTCCTGTGGGTAGTGTCGATCACGTGGGACGCTGCCAACATCGAGCCGGGAAGGTCTTGCAGGGCCCAGCCGGTGAAGCGGGCTGAAGGGCGTCGCCTTCCGTTCCTGACCCAGATGAAGCCTGGGGTTCCAGGCCCGGTCTGAATTCCTCGGCGAGCACGGTTCAGACTCTTCCATATCGACGTCCATGTCAGAATCTCCAGAGAAGTCCTGAGGACTGCCGGGTTCTGAGATCATGGACGAAGCCGAGTCGCTGTCATACTTGCGCTGCTCAGCAGCGTGCGAGTGCTGTGGGGTACCAATGACGGAGTCATGTGGGTTCCAACCATCACCACTATCTCCAGTGGTTGGACGAGCTTTCTGTAACACGTCTAAGTTAGCATTGAAGCAGGCCATCGACTAATGAGGCGGAGGCTGCCGACTGGTCACCACCCTCACCTTTTCTGGAAGATCAAATCCATCAAGAGTCTGTGACCGGGCTCTCTTCTTGCCTGACTGGGAGAGGAACATGGTCTGTATGTCTGGCAGACGCTATTGGTAGCCACTTAGAAAGATGGAGTTCCGGTCCCTTTGTTTCTGATATCTGGGCTGCTTCACGTCCGGCAATCATCTCACGTGGGCAACCCTCAAGGACACATTGTTCCGCAGCAGAATAGGGAAGGTAGTGTGGTATGTGCTGCTTGCTTGTAGCACTCGTGGCCGGCTCTGTACCGAAAGGGCCCGGGGTTTCTTCTGGCCAGGGCTAGACACGTGCCTAGTAAGGCTGGTTATGACGGTGGCAATCACGCTGTTCGCTCCGCCATGTGACGAGGAAGCGTCTATCTGTTCTACAGAGAATGTTCCATTGCTTGGCTTCGAGAACACCGCCCGCTCGCCCACCGACACGACCAGGGACAGGGCGGAACAGCAGGGACGGGAAGAGCAGGCGGGGTTGGACGAGGTTAGTCCGGTTTGGGAACGGACCCTTAAAGAGTTGGTGCCTTGGTGCCTCACAGCAATGAACTCTCACGTCTTGGCTCAGGCAGACGGTTGATGCCTTAGGGCGTGGTGCCTTATCAGATGGATTCTGGGACGCTACAGATTGTTGCCTGACAGCACAGTGCTTATAACCTTCGGATGCCTTATCTCCCAATCAGGCAAAGGCGATCGACATCTGAAAGGCTATCTAGGTAACCTGTGTGGGAGTAGTGCGAGCTTCGAGAAAGGACACGCAATGATTTGATTGCTTGCTTACTTTTCTGCTCACTGACTTGCGTCAACATACTGGTGAGCCCACGGGCCAACCAGTCCACACAGTACAGTACAGTAGTGGTATGGCGCTCCAACGTCTCTATAGCGTCGTGATCTTCACTCAGTGCCCTTGATGATAGCACATCCGGCTGTACTTGGAGCGTGCCTTCGAAAGTCGTATGGATGACTGTGTCAAGACAGCCATAGCAGCGCAGCCGGACTGTCGAGCATTAGTCACGGTCGCAGCCAATGTCCAATCACGGGAAGTGACATGAGGGGTGAATCCAAATGCTAGGATGGATTGGAAGTTCGCGCGGCTCAACCAGCGATAATGGGTGGCATTGACTTTCAACCCAATGTGGTGAGCAGCATCATGGGTGACCTAATTAGTGGGCAAAGAGGCCGAAAACGACACCCTTAGTCAAGAAGCTTGACATGCTAGTGGCGGCTTAGAGCAGGCATTCATATGGAATATTACTCAACACAGGCTTATACATCAGTCAGACTCGCTGGCCAAGACAGCTTTCGCTTGACAGCCCTGGCGTCGACGGTAACGTATAGCATTGCTACCCCCAAGCGCGTTGAGGCTAGAGAGTGAGCCCCCGATTGGCTGCAGGTATGGACGGCTTGGTCAGTCATCGTCACGTCTCACCACAGCGAATGATGGACACTGTAGCGCACACCTTCCCCGTGCATTCCACGAGATAGCGCCCAGGCCTCCCACACGAGCGATCGACGGCGTCTCTAGATCGCAGCAAATGTGCTCAACCCAAAACAGAGGGAAGGGCGCATGGAAGGCTTCGTGGGATACTCTGATTACGGCCTGTTGTGGGTCCCAATATGGAATATAAGTGCTCTCGGGCTTCTTCGGCCTGAGCCGTTGATATTGGGTATCTGGGCGTGTGCAATGTGCAATCTTCCTGTGCAACAATCAAACCCAATGAAGTGAACGATTTCGTCTATTTCAGGTCGAGCTCGAATGTCAGAAGGGAAAGGGGAGATGATACTCTGGAGAATAGATTGTGGAGGTGGCTGACTTGACGAATCGAGGCCGTAAACTGTTCAAACCATGATGGCAGCCAAGTCAAAGAGTAATGGTACGTGTGTGCAGCTTATCTGATTCCAAACGAGGTTCATAATCAAATCGAGACAGCTATCAAATGATATGGACGCGTTGGGAGGCATAGCTGGTGGTGCACGTCCACCAAGAATGCCATCCCTATGGAGTCGGGACGAGTGGGCGGAGCATGCATTGTCCTTCGATAACAGATATTCCACGCCACCCTCAAGAGAATGTGAAAAGACTCGCACGTGTCATGGGTGAGGCGTATAGGAAAGGTAAGTGCAGTGTGTCTAGTGTAGTGGATACAGTGCGGTGGATCAGAAGCATGCATAACCAAGTAAAACCTATCTTTACAGCAACTTTGATACCTAATCTGCCCAAAGAGATGAGACACGGCGCAGCAAGGTAGGCAAGACAGGGCGAGGCATGACAGCCTTAGACGTTCCTGCGTCGATCTGCGTTGAAGCGGGGTTGCTGACTCTGTGATTTGACACCTTTTCGCTTCATCCGTTTGCGCTTTCATCCTTGTCTTGATGAGACGGATTGGCCTGGTCCGATCGGACTATGACCTAGTTGCTGTGCTGTACAGTTCTTACAGCTGCAAATGCTGAAATTGGATTCCGTGGATGCATGGCCGCGGACTGAAATTGGATTGAATTAGATAGAAGTGCATGCATGGCGTTGTGAGGTTCGTGTGCCATTCACCATGAACTGTGGCAGCAGCGATTCCCAGTGCTGGGTTGATGTGGATCCGTGGCGATGGGTTTGATAAGACATTGCAGGGCAGGATAGGGTGTAGTGAACAGGAGTGTCATGCCAGGGTACCCTAGAACGTCGATGGTCCGTACGTCAAGGTCGAATTGGGTTGGAACGAGGAGCCTCAGCCCAGATAGACAGACGGACAGATGACGGGTGTCCTTGTTTCTGGTGGATGGTTGTCACTGTGGTGCTGGGGCATGCCCATCATCCTTGTCGAGGAGTCGCCCCCTTTCGCCAATCCCATCTCTGCTCGGCAGGTCTCCCGACGCTATCTGGTTTAGGAATTTTCGGTTTACGCATCGGCCGGCGCGCTCAACAGTCAAGATGCATGCTGTATGCATGAGTGGATGCATGCGTGCCGGAGAGGGTGTGTGGAAACGGGGGTGTGGGTGTGGACGTGTGTATTACTGCGATCTGATATAATGTAATATGGGTAATACTGGCTAGGGGCAGGGCAGGAACGCAGGGTAGGCAGGGTAATACACAGCGTACAATAAGCAAAACCTTATTATATTCCTCACAACTACAGTACGACAGGCGCAATTCCACACTAACGCCCCGAACAGCCTACCCCAGGTGACTCAGCTGGATTTTGTCCCACACTGCCCTCGACATCCAGCATCACTTTCTTCGCCATTGACGGTCTTTAAAGATCCCTCTCTGCCACCTCCATCTGCTTCATTTTCCCATCATCATCTCCAACAACTCCAATCCCAACACTCCAACACACTCAACAGCCTCGAGAATCAATTTTCATCTCGAACATCTCTACCAATCCCACATCCACCACACCGCACCAATACAAAAATGTCTGCTGTCTACGACGTTGTTGACGATGCTCGCGGTATGCCTCCCTCGAGCCACATCGCTCTTCCAGTCTATCTCGGATGGAACACTGACTTTGAACTCGTCTAGTCATCGGTTACGACCCGTTGATCCCTCCTCAGCTCCTCTCCTCTGAGCTGCCTGCTCCAGCCAACTCCATCCCCACCGTCCTCAAGGGTCGCAAGGAGGCCATTGAGATCATCCACCAGCGCGATGACCGTCTCCTCGTCGTTGTCGGACCATGCTCCATCCACGACCCAGCCACCGCCGTCGAGTACTGCCACCGCCTCGTCAAGCTCGCCGACAGCTTGAAGGGTGAGCTGTGCATCATCATGCGCGCCTACCTCGAGAAGCCCAGGACAACTGTTGGCTGGAAGGGTCTGATCAACGACCCAGACATCGATGAGTCCTACCAGATCAACAAGGGTCTCAGAGTCAGCCGCAAGGTCTTCTGCGACCTGACTGNCCTCGGTATGCCAATTGCCAGCGAGATGCTTGACACCATCAGCCCTCAGTTCCTTGCCGACCTCGTCTCCCTCGGTGCCATCGGTGCCCGTACCACCGAGTCTCAGCTCCACCGTGAGCTTGCCTCCGGTCTGTCCTTCCCTCTCGGTTTCAAGAACGGTACCGACGGCAGCCTGGGTGTCGCTGTCGACGCTCTTGGCTCCGCTGCCTCCAAGCACCACTTCATGGGTGTGACCAAGCAGGGTCTTGCCGCTATCACCAGGACCAGCGGTAACCCAGACTGCTTCGTCATCCTCCGTGGAGGTACCAAGGGTACCAACTTCGACCCAGAGAGCGTCAAGGCCTCAAAGGAGACCCTGACCAAGAAGGGTTCCCGCGCAGTTATGATGATCGACTGCTCTCACGGTATGTCAAATCCCTTCTCTGCCCACGTGGTCTTCACTTGACCTGTTTTATGCAACACTTTACTGACATTACTTCCCAATAGGTAACTCCCTCAAGGACCACCGCAACCAGCCCAAGGTTGCCCAGGTCGTTGGTGACCAGCTCCGTGCTGGTGAGGAGGGCATCGTCGGTGTCATGATCGAGTCCAACATCAACGAGGGTGCCCAGAAGGTCCCTGCCTCTGGCCCAGCCGACCTCAAGAAGGGTGTCAGCATCACCGATGCCTGCATCAGCTGGGACGTCACCGTCGAGGTCCTCGAGCAGCTCGCCGACGCTGTCAAGACAAGGCGTTCCGTCAGGGCCAAGTCCGCTTAAGCGCATGTTTTTGTGGGACTAGGCTGAGCTGTGTGACGCATAATACATGGACAGCTGGGATTAGCGTTGGAAAAAGTGGAGGTTTGGCGTTGTGAAATTGGGGCGGTCTTCATCGGATTGCACACCCACGACATAGAGAAGCAGCATTTCAGGGCGTTATTTTCTTTTCTCTTCAGATATTATATATCTATGATAAATGCGAACATCTACCTATTCAAAAAATATCAACATGCAAAAAGGCATCCATCCCATATTCACCATATCGCTGGTACAGCAAAAAACGGTCTGCTTTGGCAGATCCAATCATCAACAGTCCGCTCTAAACGGGCAGATCCTTGTGTGCTCTCTCGTTCGCTCCAGCCTTGTCACCAGCGACCTGGAGCCCTCTTGCAAGATAAGGACCGACGACTGGGATATTGTACGCGAAGCCTGCGATTGTCTTGAAGAACCTTTTCGAGGAGAAAGGCAAGAGCCGGTAGGTCAGCAATTTCGGTCTTATCGACGAACAAAAAAGACATGATAGGCATAAATATGTAGTATTACAGTGACGATGAGGAGTAAACACTCTCGACTGTTCACTCCCAATGTAGGAGACACGTGGCGAAAAAGACAGGGAGAAGAGGGAAGAAAGGTCAAACTCACTCTCCGAACAGAATGAAGATGCCGTAGCACTCGACCGCGAAGCCGATCAGGCTCCACTTCATGAGGATGAGCAGGATGCCGAGCCAGAAGGCCAGCGAGCCCCTCCACTTCTGGCGGCGGGCGAAGAAGAGGAAGGTGCGCTNGGGCCCCAGCAGCAGCGTGATCCCCAGCAGGAAGAGGATGTTGCCCATCGCGAGCAGGGCCCGGTCAAAGAAGAGCACGAGACCAAAGAGAAGGAAGAAGCCACCTACCTCGCCGGATTAGCGCTGCCGTCACCAACATGCTTGCTACAAGGTTGGGGGGGATAGGGGATGAGGGATGAGGGGGTTAGACCAGGGAAAGGTTTTATATAGAGGGTTTCGTTGTGCTTCACACTGGTCCTTTCTCCCAATGCTTTCTTTGGGATTCGTTGTCGGGATGAGGAGTGGATTGGAAAAAACCTACCGCCGCTGCAGAAGGCCACGCCTATCTCTGCTCCGTTCGTCAGTATATGTGTGCATCGCGCGACCACTTTCGGGGTTGCGTTGTCACTTTGAGAGAAGGCTAGGATTCAGTGCGCACTTTGGGTATCCGAGAGCCAGTATGTAGGCATGGTGTGCTGTTTGAGGGCTGTGACCTCGTAGATAGATCCTGTGGGTTTCTTGTTCAGTTTTCTTGTCGAAGGTCGTGTGAGGTCTGGCTCGTAGCTTATGCAAGTTTCCGCTAGACCATCAAAACCAGTCAAGACGTTCGAATGAGTGAGAAGCCCAGCCAAGAAATGTGTTCGCTGAAATTTGGTCTTCAAGGTCGGTTGTTGAGGTTGCTACTGCTGCTGTTGGAGACCGATACGTAACAATTCCTAACTTCTTGACAGCGTACTCCTGCGTGGATCCCCCCCTGCATTGATACTTTTGGAGAGACGTGTAAACTAAGGGACGCGCGAAGATGGCCACGGATAGATCCGCTGATAACATCACCTTCTCGCCATCGCACCTCACCTGCTCACTTGGATGAAAATAAGAGTGGAGATTTAGGGGGAAATATATTTCTGGCCTGAAGATGAATACTGATTCGATTTATTTATGATCGGACAGGTACTTATTCGTGCCATGCGAGACCCTAATGCTCATGCGTTGGTCGTTGTCCAAAGCCCGCTTCGTCTTGCTCAGCCCTTGCAAGTGTATGTTCAAAAAAATGTATTTACACCTCCCCGAGTTGACACCAGATCCATACCCAGACACTTCAACGCCGCCCATGTAAGATGATCACCAGTCATTGTAAAATCACGAACTGTATCCGCGACCTGACATAATTTTTGCTTCCCTTACGGGACCATGCCCTTCCGGCTATGCACCAGCCATTCCATGACGCTCTCGTAACAAAGCACAAATTGGCGTAAGCTCTGTACCATGCTCAGACGCTGGTGACGGAAGTCCTCTACTGTCTTCTCGACGAGGTCTAGGTCGTCACGTGTTACCCATGAGCCCTCTATACCATCATTGACTTCACGGTACTGTGAGACGAAGAAATCTTCGTCATCGTTGTGTTGCTGGTTCCTAGCGACATTTCCGTCACCTGAAGGATTCATCTGTTGCTCAGAACTCGGTCGAGAGGTCTTTTGACGTTTGAGCATGTCAATGACGGAGTCAACTGTGCAAAAGGTACCCGTGCGTCCACATCCGGCACTGCAATGCACGAGTATCGGCCGTGCGCCGGGACGCTCGGGCTGATCTGCTCTGGTCTTCTCGGTCACTCTTACGACTGCATCACACTGTTCCACCAGACCAAGGAGGTGAGCTGGATGGGCTGGCGCACCGAAGTCTGGCCAACTCGAGTACTGTAACTGCGTGATTTCTCGCATGCGCTCGAAAGGGTGTTCTTCATGTGACAGCGTAAAGCGTCGCACCGTCACATAAGGCTGCTCGTCAGAGCCTTTCTTTGATTCCGGTGATGGTACTGGAGCAAGAGATGGTGAAATGCCCGAGACAGAAGGCCTGGAGGAAGTTTGTGGCTTTTGTTTGTGGCGACTGATTCTGTCCAACTCAAGTGTTGCCTTGGATTCACTGAGAAAGTTCAGCCGGAGAGGGCCGTACTGTTTCTGATCCCAGTAATTGTGGGCTTTGACCTGAGCGCCCTCTTTTTCAGCAGTAAGCATGACGATTACACGGACATCTTGCTGCCAGATGACGTTCCAGAAATCACTGAACGTGGCAGGGATTGGCGCCTGGGTACTGATATACCGCTTGTGACTCCAGGACGCCTGAATGTGGTTTGCGTTGAAATAGTCGCATTCATGGGTCGGCACCCCTTCAAGCTTCACTCTTGAATGCTCAAATGGCCAGATGTTATTGTACCTGTTCTTTGTACCTTTCTCCAGGCCAGCAATCTGCACCACATCCTGGTTATCGCTTCCCTTTGGTGACACGCCAAACGCCACAGAAGTTGACAGGGCATCCTCCATCCGCTTCTTCTCCCGGCGCTCGATGGCTTCGAACTTATTAGAGACCCTTTTACCTTGGTCACGGTCATCCGAAGCCTTCTTCAACCAGGTTGGAAAATGAGATTCCTCAACATCAGCCGATGCGTTTTTCGGATGTTGCAATGGAATCTGGCCGACACCACCTATGAGATCCATGTTCTGTCTTATGTTCCCAAAGAACGGATTCGCAGGCCGATCCGTCCCAGGCATTGGGCAGCCACCAATGACGGGCGCCACCTTAGGGCCGTCTAGAGGAAGGCTACTGGCAGACGCCGAACCACTAAATGATTTCTTGCGAGCCTCCACATATGTTGGGAATCTTTTGGAAAATTCGGCAAAGCCACCCTTGACGATGTACATGTTGCCTCCGTAACCTTCTGCTCTGAACTTCTTGATAGTGTTCATGCATGTATGTGCATCCTTCACCTGGGACGAACTGTTGTCATACACAACAATGTACTTGCTCTTGCGCCAGTTCTCAAATCGAGCCCGCGTCTCACCGTCCTTGAACGTTTCTGCGAGCTTCTGGACGGTGAACGAGGGTCTCTTCAACAGAGTCGTGGGGATGCACAGGCTGAGAGCACCGTGCACATGGGAGGCAGCATACTGGGTTTGCACCCTCAGGTCCAGTATCAAGAGGTCCTCGGATGAGGACTGGATGAGGGTGAGCACATGTTGAGGTGTGGTCAGGAGCTGATCATCCTGGCTCACGCTGAACGACGCTGGGATCGTTTCAGCACGGTGCTTGGAGAGACCGACTGACGCGGGAGTAGCATCAAGAGGCAGCTGGAAGCGTGGAGTACGGTCTGCCGCATCGTCGATTTGGGTACTCCTGTGGCCAGGGTCTGACGAAGCGAAGCTGGCAGGCGATCCTCTACGAGAAGCTTCAGGCAGGGTCAAAGAGCCAGGTGAGAGCAGACGCTTTGGCGAGTGGGAAAGCTCTCCAAAGGATGGATCGAGGGAATCCGACTTGGCGTGGGACGAATTGGCTGACGTGCCTCCTGGATCGATCATTGGCTTTGAGTTCTCTCTGGGAGGCGAGAGATGGGACGGAAAGGGTCCATTCTGCTGCCTCAAGGAGAAAGTCGGGATGCTGGCGTGAGAGCCGAAGGTGGAGAGTGAAAAGGGCTTCCCTTGTGACTGCTGTCGGAAGGCTTCGAAATCTGGATTGTGGTCTAGAGGTAGCACAGAGGGAGAGACGGCAGCCGTCGATCGGACGGTAGATGAAGGGGGACTCCAGTTTTGAGCGGTGCTGTGGTGGGTGGCCGCGTCGGAGAGGAAAGAGCCATCTTGGTTTTGGAAGGCGAAGTAGTTTGGACTCGGCGTCTTAGGCGCAGGCGTGGCTTGTTGTGGGGTTGGGAGTCGGGTGGAGAAGAGCGGCGGCATGCTCGAGTTGTCAGACGACGACGAGGACGAAGCACCGTTGGAAGAGTTGAGGCTGCTGGCGGCGGCTGCGACGGTAGGATGGAGAGGACGAGGAGAGGTGAGAGGGTGGATTGAAGACTTGGGAGAGGTAGCGGTCTCGGTCATGGCGTCAGAAGCTGCGGCACGTGACGAGCGAGACCCTTCAGACGAGAGGATGCACCATTTGCGGGAACCTTTATTATTATTTAGGTGCGAGAGATGTGTACCTACGTAGGGAGGGAAGAAAGATAGGCAGCAAAGCCAGTAGGAATGACCTGGCGAGAAGGAGGAAGACTAGGCAAGGCAAGGTAAGGCAAGACAAGGCAAGGCAAGGCGTGACAGGCAGGGCGTTGATGTATGGTGGTGATGGGGGAGAAGGAGAGGACGGTGCATGGTGAGGAGGCAAAGGGTCCAGTGCGGCAGGACGTAGGGAAGATGATCAGCAAGGAGTGCAGCCGAACGCAGGCTAGATCATCTCGAGGGTGTCGGCAAAGAGCCTGTACTAAATCCAGAGTATTGGAATAAAATAGGCCTACCTACCTGTTAGGTATGGATATCTAATGGAAGACGACGAAGAAGCCCAGGGTGACGTATGTCTATTGATCCGTACCTGCTGGCGTGCTTCTGGTGTTAGCTCCCAGCACAGCAAGATCTATCCATCCACCCGCACCTTTATCGCGCCAGATCATACTGTACACTGTAGGTATCTGTTACCATACACCCGTGGCCAATTCACCGGGTGTGGCCAGCATTTACCCATATGGTCACGATCCCATCTGTTCCCTAGTCGGTTCCGCACCTAGTCCATTGCCTAGCCGTGAACCTAGACATCTCCCTAATGGTAGGGTATATCTCTAGCGTGCTGCTGACAAAAGCTCCCGAATTACGACTACACGTACGGCCCTTACCACAGCTACATCTGCACCTACATATACGAGTGCGTGGAGGGATGTGTAGGACAGGTCGAGACAGAGCGCAGTGGCGAATGCAATGGCAGTGGAGGAGAAAATCTAGACCGTGCAACATCTGGCATCAGATACCTTACCTAGGTAGGTTATGATGCAGCATACATCATGGGGCATACACCTACATCATAGCTACGGGGCTACGTACACGGTACCGCTTCCCTGGATGAGTCTGGACCCTGCAGTCTCTGCCAGCTGTGACGCAGGTGGTCCGCTGCTGGGTAGATACATGCCTACATGCCTTGCCTTGTCCACATACAGTACCCATTCCATACCTAGGTACCTACATGTGCGGGCATGTGTCGCAGACTACGTCAGAATCTTCCGTTGTTTCGAATTAAAGGCTGACTTTGGCCTGGTGAGTATAGAACAACATGTCGTTCACCGCTTGGTGGCAGTTCAGCGTCTCCATAGCTATGCGAACGCGGGACGTGCCGCTGCTAGGCAAAACCAAAAAAGGACAAAAGTTCTCCAAAAAATCAAAAGATCAGTGCCCCCTCTCGGATTCGAACCGAGGATCTTGTCATATCCGATTACCTCGTACGAGTGACACGCTTTACCCCTAAGCCAAGAGGGCAGTCGCTTTCAACAGCAGCTTGAAACACCGATGCGAGCGTCATATTGACCGCAAATTATGCATTATACCGATTCATTCTTGAGTCCCCAGGTCAACCACACTTCTACTGCGCCTCTGACGATCAACTGTGATGCCTGTCCACGCCAAAGATGGCATCATTGATGCATGGAGTATTCGTATTCATCATTTCGCATGGTACAGAGCGTAAAAATATGTACAGCCACGTCTGCTGCGGACCCATATCTGCAGTATATCCCTTTACACCCTGTACACCCAAACGCCATCCTAAGACTCTACCTCTCGCTGGAAACGAATCGCGAAGGTACCGAGCAAGCCATTCTCACCGTTCAGTCCTCCTGGTCCTGATGTTGAACCTGCTGAGTCTCCTCCGCTGTCGCTCCTCGCCCGCATCGTTGGCGGATTGCTCTCCGCTGCTAGCAGGCTCTGTCTGAGGCGCGGCGGGTGTCTCACCGGGCTGGGTTTGCTGTTGGTGTTGCTGACGGGCGGCTGCGACGGCAGCCTCCAGGCGCATCTGCCTGAGCGTGTCGGTGCGTTCGTGCTCGGTCATGCCGTCAGAGACGAACATGCTGCGGATGCTGTAGATCACCGATCGGCGGAAGCTGATGCGGTTGGGATCTCTGCCGCCAGCTTCTTCCTGCAGGGGCGGTGGCAGGTTGTCCAGCCCGTCTCCGTCTCTGTCGACCGGGTTGCCGTTCTCGTCAACCTCGCCCGCCTCGCTCCTGGCGTCTTGCGGGCGTAGGTCTATGCGGCAGAGCGGGCAGGTTCCGGAAACGTTGAGCAACCAGGGGTCTACGCACTCTGGGTGGAAACGGTGGTTGCAGGGTAGCACACGCTGGTCCTGGCCGACCTCGAAATCTTCCGTGCAAATGCTGCAACCCTGCGAGCTGTCCTCGTCGTGATGGTGCTTCACCTCGTTTCCCTTGGGTTGGGCGGCTTGTATGCCATTGATTGAGGATACTGACCCTCTCCTTGAGGCGGTGGACTGATCGGCACCCTGGCTCCCTGCAGTTGCAGGGGTGGCGTGCATGTGGTCTATTGTGGTGACATCGACGTCTTTGTTTCCGTCACCTGCACCCTGTCGTGGGGGCGCAGATACAATAGATGAACCAGATCCGGTGCCGAGCTCGACGTCTTCAGGCTTCGCAGCCTCATCCGCCCCATCACCGCGCTCTCCAACCTTCACGATCGGCAGCGAATCCAACATAGCCCTTGCCAGTCCCCTTGCACGGCTCTGCCTTGCCCTTCCAATCACGTTTCTAGGGCCGTATCGCTCTGGGTGGCGATGGGCCCTGACGGCTCCAGTGATGATGATGATGAGGAAGAGTGCGGTGATGATGCCGGTGATGGAGTAGAGGATGATCATGGCAACGGCGGTGCTGGGCGCAGGGCCGAGCGGGCCAGGGTTGTTGTTCTGGTTGGCGCCTGTGTTGTTGTTCCCGTTCTGATCTGAGGAAGCGTCTGTAGGGGCGCTCTTGTTGACGGCATTGCTCACCTGGTCGGCCTGCAGGACGTTGGCATGCAGTGCCTCGGCGCTGCCGGCTTCCACATTGTCCTGCACCTTGCCGAGAAAGTCCTTTGCGGAGGTAGAGTTCTTGAATGAGTAGACGCTCCAGTAGTCCTCGCCATTGCCTTGCAGGTCGCAGTAGTCCTCTTCCTGCGTATAAAACACTACAGCGGTGGCATTGTTGGACTCTGCGATGGACAGGATGTCGATGGGGCCAATGTGGCCCGGGTAGGCCGAAGAGTCGCAGGACAGGAATGCGATCTCGCCCACGTGGACGGCGACGTAGTTGCTGTCGTTGGCCGTATACACCGTTCCCGCGAGGCCGAGAGGTGGAATGCGGCCGGCTGCGTCCTTGGTGAGGGGCACCAGCTGGGCCAGCGGCACCATGCGGCCATTCTGCGATATCAGCAACTCGACGGTGTTGCTGTCGTCGAGCGCGGTGGTGGAGTCATTCCACGTCGCCGGCACAACCGACTGGGCTGAGGCACGGGGCGACAGTGACACGGCTGCTGCGCCGAGCAGCCAGGTGCTGTGCATTCGCATCGTTTTCGGCGCTGTCGAGTACTACGCTACAGCTTGCTTGCACTCAATGGGGGCGGGCAGTGGACAGTCGACTGGGACGTGGAGAGCGAAAGCGCGATGCGCCCACAATTAAAAGACGAACGAATTCAACACTGGCGGATCGACAGCGGCCATGCTAGTGCGATATCTGCGTGTAATCATATGACAGGAGGATGGCAGGGCGAGTTAGGGTATGATGGGCAGGACAGGACGAGACAGGACGGATACAAGGCCGGACAGGTCAGGATAGGTCAATGATAGCGCGAAGGAGGATTCGAGAGATTCGAGAACAGGAGAATTTGGATGCCGGTAGCAGCCGCGCGCCTGGAAGATTACAACGCATGTACAGGACTGTCACTGGACAATGTGGTTCTACAGGACAGACAGTTGCTGGTAGCGACAGGTCGAGTGCGTGGGAAAACGCTGGTCGTGGACAGAGTTTCAGGGTAGGGCTACTGCAGAGGATGTGAAATGGGGACTGGTAAGCAAGACAAGGATGCAGGGGCGCGATTCCTCATGGGTACGGAATGTGGCATCAACGGGCAAAAGGCAGCGAGCGAGAGATAGAGACGAATCGAGACGAGACGACACCGTCCAGCGCCATTGAAATTCCTGCTGCACACGACTGACTGTAATCTGGATCTGGGGAACGCCAGGGCTTTGTTGCTGTACGACCGATGGCCCGGAAGGGAAATTGGTAGGTATTGGCCTGGACTTGGTCGTTTCTTCATCTATCGCCGCTGTGCTGCTGGGCAGTATCCATCTTCCTCGGCGCTATTCTCGCTCGCCCCAGAATGCGACGCAGCGGGTCAGCCAGCAGAGTCAATCTCACCACCTCCTGCTGCTTTGGGCCCGACTGGCAAGACTGCTGGTTGGCGGTTCCGCTTCCTATCGGCCTTCCCCTCACCTACAGCCCGCTACCCTTGCCGGCCCTACCGGATCTGATGATGTGGTCACCTCAGATCGCTTGTATTTCCGGTCGATCCTCACACGACAACAGGTATATTGCCTACCTACGGTGTGTGTATTATCGTACGGCACTTCTTCTAGGTAGACAGTTGTCGTAAGCTCCACAGGGCCATGCGGTCGACACATTCTGGGTATGGGTAGATGCGGATGGCTAAGTATTTTGGTATTTTGGTATTTCGGTATGTCGGCAGGGAGGTATTCGGATCTACATCCATAGGTACATAAGGTATATTACAATGCTAAGAAAATGCTATGATGTGCATATCCCCATCTTTCGGATCATCGCGAGATCATCGCCAGACATCGTACATTCGACTCTACCACTCTCTATTCAATCTGCCATGCCCGTCTTCCTGTCTTCTTCTTCTTCCATCCTCACATCCGAGCGTGTTGCCTGCCGTTCTCCCATTGCTCGGGTGGGATTCGTTGACCCGTGCCGATTTCCATTCTCGACTCGGCCATTTGCCCGCCTTCATATGCTGGAGTGCCCATTAGCAACCGGCTGAAGCGTTTTGATTGCGGTTGTGTTTGGTTGCTCCTTGTCACGGCTTCTTTAGCCGGAGGCGTAGGTGGCCTGCTGGCTCTCTTGCCTTCCGTTGTCTCCATCGTTCCAACATCTTGGTAAGATCCATTCCTCGAAGGCGGCTTGATATCACCTTGCGTCTGAGAGCTTCGTCGTTGTGTTGGTGCAGCTACGTTCAACATTGCCTCGCCACCCGTCGTTGCTTGGCCAGCCATGTCATCGTGGGTGGTGTGTGTTCGCCCTTGAGAGGAAGAGCCAGGCTTGATAGCCTGCCCTCGAAGATCGTTTGAAGGTATTTCTTTCCCGTTTGAAACAGTTATTGCGCCTGTGCGTGTTCCCCTGGAATTCCGATCGTGCTTGACGAAAGTAGGGTGTTCAGTGCTGCCGCTGATTGCCTCCCTTGAAAGCGTCCCGTCTGCGGCCTGGGTAGCTAGACTCGCTGTCGACGGGTTCCATACTGCGTTACGCAGTTTGAATGGATATGCCACTGCACCTCCGTTTGGACGACTTGTGTTCGGCGACAGGAGGCTTGGGTCCTTCGCCTCATTCTCCTGCTCTTGGGGCTGCGCTCCTTCAGACGCGCTCGAAGCTGCAGAAAAGGAAGCCGGTCTGGCGTTGGCATGCGCACAGCTGCTTCCTTCCATGCGTTGTGCCGCGATTGGAAGGGCAGTCAAGCTCGGAGAGGCAAGCTGTTCTCGACTTGTTTGCGGACGGCCAGCTTTTGTAGTGCTAAACGAAGACGGTTTGCGCAGCTGGCTCCTCGAACTGTTGGGTCTTGATCTGTCGTCCTTGTTGACTTTTGAATCCTGGTGGCCTACTGATCGTCTGGATGACACCAGAGAATTGCTTCTTGCCTGCTGTAACACATGTGCTTCATTCCCATGAGGGCCCGGCTCTTCCGGCGCAGAGGCAGATCCTTGACGGCTCAGACTGTGCTCTTTGCCTTTCCTTGCCTCTCCACGCTCGACAGTCTCTTCGTCATGCTTGCTGCCCCAGCCTGTCCACATTGCCAACCCCCAGCTTTTCCCGCTCTTCTTCCTACCATCGTCCATACCTTTCCGCCTTCTGCTTGCGAGCGCGGTGGGAGGTGGCGTTTCGCCGGGAAATTCATCGTAACCTTTCGCCATGTCCTTGGCCCGCTGCTTCTCCACTTTCCGCATATCCTTCGCGAATTTAGTGGCCAGAATTTTCTTTGCATTCAAATACTTCCGGACAGGGGTGGCTTTGAGTACTCCAATGTTGCTAGCAGCCACATGTAAGGCAGGTATTTCTTCAGCTGGCTCAAGAGGCGATATGATGCCGTGACGGGACACGCGTTGGCGAATCATGTGGTCTTTGAATTGAGGTAAAGGGTCACCTGCTTTGCCAACACACTCTTTGTCCCGACTCGACTCAGCCACAACATTGCCACTGTGTGGGCTATCGGAAGGCTCCACCTGGGACATCTCGTGCGGTGCCGAGGGAGCGTCCGCATGGGCTTGGTCGACCGATGCAGACGCCTCCTCATTTTCTTCCCCACAGCTGATGATGCTCTCATCATCGTCGTCGATGGGTTCATCCGCAGTGAGCCCTTTCCGCCTCGCCAATGCCCAGGCCCCAAACTGCGCGACGCCTCTATACATATATTTTGCTGGTCTTGTAAAGGAAAGCGTGTGGGGCACGTGGCATAGATCGTCCCACAGCTGGAGCTGCACGTCTGTCGGCGGCCACTTATGGACAGCGAGGCCACGAGGGTCGTACTCCTTCATGATGGCATCGCTGGGCAGGTATGCGTGCGGATTGGCTGCTTTGTGTGCTAGATAAAGTTGTTCGTCTCGAAGAAGTTCCGCGCCTCCGACTTGGATGAGAAGAGGAGGCAAGCCACCAAGGGATGGTTGGAGGACGGGAGAAACAAGAGGATGAGAAATCAGCTGGTTTGTAGTGTACAGTTGGACTTGATCGAGAATCTCAACTACATTACCATCAAGCTCCACAGACAAATTCGGTCCAAGACCAGGGCGTACTGTACTGTCGTCCGCTGCAGGACCTGGACTGCGACCTCGACTAGGATGAAGAGGCGACGCCGATGGTTTTGGACCATTAGCCAGTCGACCTCCATTGTGATCAACTACCACAGTCGAAGATGGCTCCTGAGTGTCCCTGCTAGCTGTTGGCTGTAGTTTCTCATCAGCAGCTTGCAGAATACTGGCTATGGAGCGACGCTTCTGATTCTTATGATGCGGTTTGGCCGGTGGAGGTGGCCACCCCATGCTGGGCTTATAAAGACTCAACCCATTGCTTGGTATATAGTCACCATCTCCATTGCCAGCAACGCTGGGAAAGGAATGGGTGAGATCGCTCCAGGGACTAAGCAAGATAGCGCCAGCAGGGAGTGGAATTCCCTGGTCTCGCAAAGTGACCAGCATCGCCAAAACCATACCTCCACCTGCTGAGTCTCCGGCGAAAAGGATCTGGCCAGGTTCGAATATGTCCAGACAGTACAGGTACGCAGCGATGTTATCCTGTAAGCCACACGGGAAGGGATATTGGGGAGCAAGCCTGTATCTCGGCGCCAATAGTCTTGCTTTCAACTTGCGCGCATGCCTCTGCATCTGATAACGGTGCTCGTCCACTGAACCGAAGTAATAGGCACCTCCATGCACGTATAGCATGACGCGTTCACCATTGGCACCAGTGCGCTTCCGCAACTGGTAGTCCTTCTTCATCTCGATCCACTCCGCCCTCATAGCTCTGCCTGAACCTGAACCTCTCCATTGCCACCATGTCTCGCCGCCAACCTTCTTGATACCTTCAGGACCAAGTTGCCTTGTGATGATCTCTGCGCTCCTGTCGAGGAAGCGCTTTGCGATCTCGACGTTGTCAACATGGACCCAAGTAGGAATTGGCACCCATTGTTGCGTGAAAGCCTGTAGGTCTTCTACGGTATGCTTGCTGGCGTACTCGAGGAAGTTGCGGATCAGTGCGAGACCCTCGTGGTAGGAGACATGTGCGGTCGGTTTCTGGCGGAGAGGCGCGCGGTTCCAAAAGTGTGAGATGTATGTCTCTATGACGGAAGGGGTGACAGCGGAGGCGACGGTGAATGTATTGAAGGGCATGGTCTCGGATGTTGTCCCACACGTGCGCGGTCAGTCATGCCTCCGCCTGGTTTGTATGAGGTTGAGGCGGGTCGAAATCGTAATCCTCAGCTTGTCGAAGGCTGCATTGGGGTTGAGAGGTCGAGATGGGAAACGGTCAACAGCTGAGTCCGTGATGGACAGGAAAGGAGACGCTGGGAGGGGCGGTGCAATGGCGAAGGAGCCATCAGTGTCCCAGACGCTAGAGAGACAGCCCTCCACAACGGCCTCTGTGCTTGGCCAGGGATAGATACTGTAGATCCAACCCATCTGGATTCATTTCCCTACCAAAACTGGAGATGAAACACGGACACGGACTTCCCTTAGGTAGATTTCTGGCTTTTGGCGGCGTCACGCGTCACAAGCTCGACGCTCTCCACACCGGGGCCAAACCCAATGCCGTTTTAGTGCAGGTGCATGTTTTTTATCGTATCTTATCTGAGACTTGCAATCTTTTTTGTGAGATTATTGGGTCTAATACCCCGTTCGTGGAACATTGGCTTCTATCACAGTCGTGCACGTTACTTTCTTGTCAACCGCCCATACTCTACTACCCAGACTGGCTCACTGACATCTCGACCTGGCCATGACTTCCACCGTCGGCAACACAGTCGTTTCAGAAACTAGCGGCAGCCTGCAGAACGCACCCACGCCAGACCAGCTACAAGCGCTATTCGACCATGGGATCTGGTACGCTCTTTCTTTATGGCCTGCCATGCGCACCGCGCTTGAGGCTGGCTGGGGTGGTGATGACTCCCTCGAGAAGAGGGACTGGGCAGCAGGCGCAATAAGCGAGCTCTTCACAGAGCGCAAGGACACGGATCAGACCGATGTTGAGTGCGTGCTGCTGCAGATCATGCAAGATGAGTTTGACTGCAACATTGAAGACGACAGCGAGATCGAGGTGGCACATACCATCATGGTGTTGAGGAAGAGCCTTATGGAACGGGATCTTGTTCCAGCGCAAGATCTTGAGCGAAGGTGGAAGAACCGCGGGCAATTGAAGTCACAGATTCAAAACGGTGGCGAGATTGTCAACGAAGTGGACGATGATGATTATGACGACGCTGGGCACGACGATGTTGACATGGAAGGCGACGAGGCGCCCAGATTGGTTCCAGCACGGGAAAGGCCAGAGAAAGCTGAGGCCGTGATCGATGATGACGGCTTCACAAAGGTCGTGGGAAAGAAAAAGAGGTGATCATATCACAAATAACGACCAGTAAACTATCTCTACATGATTGATGAACGATGTCGATCGAGCGTGCAGCATCACCAAACTACCTCGATTC
This sequence comes from Leptoxyphium fumago, assembly GCA_001660795.1. Lineage (NCBI taxonomy): Eukaryota > Fungi > Ascomycota > Dothideomycetes > Capnodiales > Capnodiaceae > Leptoxyphium > Leptoxyphium fumago. Next base: position 47,337 of record LSHF01000082.1, read on the forward strand.
GCTTCCCAAAAGTCCTCTAGTCTCCAAGCACAACATACACAAGGTGGGCCACGATAATAGAGGAACATTCGTCTCTAATCGTTACGAACACCCCATGCTGGAAGCATCTATCCCACAAGGCGGCGCTACTTAAAGATCCCATATGGATTCACAACGTCAGTGCGCATGCAATGCATGGTTTCAGCCTTTTTCTACTTCAAGGTATGCATGACTGAATGCAACTCAGAAATCCAACTCATTTGGATACGACACATGGCCAGCTCGATCATGTACCGAATGAATCAAGCATTGGACGTACTGGACTCCACAACACATGACTTGGGTGACAACAACGACTTAGTAGATATATACTATGTCCTTCTGTTGAAATAGTGCGCTGTCACAAAAATCTCATTGGCTGCATATACATCGTTACGTAGTAGTAGGACATAGCCTCAGGATCGACTGCAAAGTGCTGGTTCGCTTTGAGCTAGAGATCGATCCATTCATTCTCTCCATCCTGAAATTGCTCCACCGCCCCATCACTTCGCATCGACAGGCACCGTGTGCCTTGCAACGCCTTGGAAGATTGGATGTGCCATTCCAGCCCACACGGCAGCAAGAAATCGTAAACCCCAGGATCTAGCGTCATTCAGGGGTGGTATCAGAGCTCGGTCCTACATGAAAAAGACAATTGCATGGTTACTTTGATATCAGGACTGTATCCACACAGCCGGACTCGCCAAGTGATTCAACAATCATGCCTTCTCTGAAGTCGCCTCGGTGGCTGTAACGCTTGGTTTCTCACTACCAGTCTCTTGGAAGGTAGACGCCTCCGCAGAAGACTTTGGGTCGCCCTTCTTCAGCGAAGCAAGGTGACGTGCCTCATTGTGTACATCCAATACTTGTTTCTGGCCCTCCTCGTAAAACGCGCGGACCTTCTGGCCAGTGGGCGTCTCAGCAGCCTTTTCGAAGTAGGACGACAGACCGCGCCAGCCCGCCTGGGCACGAGTGGAGATGCCGTACTTTGTGTCTACGGTCTGGGCACGCTCTGTTGCCTTGGTCTTCTGGTCGAAGCCTTGGAGCAGGCCAAAGAAACGGTTGGAAACACCGTGCTGCTGGTCCAGGGCAATTGCGCGTTCGATGGCCTTATCACTGATAACGTAGCCATGGGCGAGATACTCAGCCACAATACGAGAGCGAGGCTTGTCTTCTTGGGCAATATCATCCTTGTCCCCAGACTCATCGTGGCTGGTAGCGGCTCTGTCTCCAGCGATCTGATCGAGAGAGGCGGCAGAAGTAACGCTGACTTGAGAGGACCCAAGCTGGGTGTTGTCGAGGAGTAGCGCAGTCTTAGCTGCCGTCTCCTTCTCGAAAGTCACGCTTGCGGATTGGGTAGCATTTGTGTCGTTGGACTCTGGCGTCACAGAGAGGGACTGAATCTTGCCACAGAAGGAGAAAAAGTCTCGGACTTCCTTCTCACTGGTTTGGGCGCTGATGCCCTTGACGTGTACAGTGCTGGACATGATTATGTGGTGGTTCGGTTGCTGCTGGTGATGGGTGATACTCGTACTAGATGTTCGTGAGAGGCGAGGTGTAAGTAGTAAGAAGTAATGTTGAATGGTGTAGAGGCGATGGCGATACAGAGAGGGACGAGGTCTGGTTATATAGCTACCCACTGACCTCCCTAGCCAGGCGGGCGAGACACGCTGCTTGTTGGAGTGATGGCGTACGCGCAGCACAACACCCAACCTGCCAAACCTGCATAAGGGACCTCGAGGCAGCGGGTGCAAATCGTGGCTGTGAGCTCCAGCGCACCTGCATCCATTACCTAGCTGCCTCGGTACGTCATCGCGGGGTTCAGTTGTGAGTGTGGCCTGCTGCGCCACATTACACCACCACTCTCGCCTCTCGACAGCGGACGGGACGGGAACTCCAGTGTGCCGCGTCGTATCATCTCCAGCCACAGGTACTTCGGTTGAGGTCTCAACGGAAGATCCCAGACAGTTCGCAGGTTTCCATTACAACTGCTGTGGAGTTCAAACGGCCGACTTCTTGCCTTTCTTGTCCTGCCGCCTCAAATATCCATGAATGCTCTGTTCTCAAAGCCTATGGAGGCAAGAACATGTGGATCTCTGCCCGGCTCAGAAACCTATATACCTACGTTAAGCGGGTACCTACCATAGGTAAGAACCTGGAAGTAGCCGCTCTCATGTTATGACATCATGGCCCCATCGGCACTGGAAAATGCCCACGAGCTCTGTCTATAGAGGTAGCCGTTGACCTCGATGTAGGTGACGGGCAGCCAGGTAGGGATCGGGTTAGAGTGCGGCAGAAAGGTTGCTACAAGAAGAATAGGCGAGATTTGGGCTTCGACCACATATCAATAGTCCTAGTGGCATCTTCAAAACGACCTCGAAAGGATGACCTTGGCCACGGCGAATAATTTCATAGTCACCGGAAGTGGACGTGGCATTGGGCGAGGACTCAGCAAGCTCCTGCTGGCAAGGGGCCACCGTGTATTTCTTCTCGATAATGATTCGACCGAGCTGGAGCACCTTTCGTCGCAGCTCGCCAAGCATTACAAACTGGGCATCGATTTCGACGTGACCGTCTGCAACCTGAGGAAGCCAGACGAGATCAAGGCTGCTGTATCCAAGGCCTCGGGCCTGTTCAACAACCGCCTCGATTGCTTGGTGAACAATGCAGCCTTCACAGGTGGCGTGGGCGGCAGTCACCTGTCAAAGTTGTCGCTGGACGATTGGGACGCCTCCATCCAGACAAATCTGACCGCGCCAATGTTGATGTCGCAGGCCTGTCTGCCGATGCTCCAGCGGTCATCGTCACGGCCGCAAGGGGGGAGCATCATCCACATATCTTCAACCCGTGCCATTATGGCAGAGCCTAACAACGAACCCTACAGCACCACCAAAGCCGGTTTGCTCGGCCTGACGCAATCCATGGCTGTCAGCCTGGCCGATGAGAACATCAGGGTCAATGCCATTCTTCCGGGCTGGATACACGCTGCGAACGAATGCAAGGATGGGGATTTGAAGGGCGTGAAATGGGAAGATGATCTTACTCAAGACGACATGAGATGGCACCTCACTGGCAGGGTGGGCAACGTTGAGGACGTCCTGAAGGCTGTTCTTTACTTGAATGATGCAGATGGTGTGACTGGCACAGAAATGATAGTAGATGGTGGCGTTACCAGAAAAATGGTTTATCCTGAGTGAAGCGGTCGAGATAGACGACGCAAGAATTCCACAAACAAGCGGTGTGAAATGCTCTCTCTCTCTGCCTGAGGATTTCCTGACATGCTTCTAGCAGGCTATTTGGACAGTTCATTACAGGACAGAAAATTTAGCTAAGTGCAAAATCGAAGGATTATTAACTTGCTGTTTGAGATTATCATGAGGGTGACATACAGCCAAGCAGTGCAACAGGGCTATGTGAAGAATCGAAAACACCGATGGGCAGCAGCCAAATCTCACAAATCATTTATTCTTCCCAGGAGCCATCGCAGGTGTTTGATCGAAGCCCTCGGCTGGCTCTCGGGCTGGACGTGGGAACCCAGATATGTCTGTGTCCACATCAACCCTCGTTCGTAATGCTTGGTACCTACCACCCCCTGTGGGCCGTCCCTGCCCTTCTGCGGACCAGCATTGAAAGCAGCTCTATATTCAAGATCAGGAATCTCGACCTCCATAAGTTCCGTGGGAGCGCTCTGGAAGCCCAGCTTGCCGTTCCAGGTCATGTTCTGGATCGAGAGTAGAGTGCCGTTGGTGATGATGATCATGTCCAAGTCCCCGTTGGATATGAGCACCCTGTTTGTAGCCTCGATGACCTGGGGGAGGACTTTCTGAATTGGATCTAGCGAGGTGTCACCCGCAAGTTCTGGGCCGCCTGAGCCGCCACCGGCGATGAACACTGCATGATGCTGATCCAGGTACCAGTCAACGTCTGGGGCATGCAGCGCCTTTTTCACGTCTGTTCTGTTAGGATAAGGAACTGCGCCTTCTGGCAGGTAGTCGAACTGGGTGCGATGCGCCAGCACGTCCCAAAGTAGAGGACAGGCGTCATTGACCGCATACACGTTGAAGCACGGGTTAATGGAGAATGCTGCATGATCGAGCATTTCCCAAACCGCGCATGTCTTATTTTCAGGGGCCGATGAATTGAAGAAGACCGGTGGTTGAATTCCATGAGGATAGGCGAGGAAAGTCTCGAGGTAATCAGCGTATCCGCAACTCTGATGCAGGCTTTCGAGATGTTGCAAGAAGGTTGCATTGTATCCCATGACGTTATTGTTGGCGCGTGCAAAAGGCACCACTGGCACTTCCTGTTGAGTGAAGTCCCAGTCACCGATGCAAGGGTCATACATTAATGCACCAGCAACACTATAATACTCTTCATCCTTCTCGTCCAGCATCGCCGCCGCGATGTACGGGACGTACCTGCCGGCATAAGACTCTCCAGTGACATAGATTTTATAGTTCTTAATGCTGAATATTTGCTCGAAGTTCTTGAAGAACTTGATGAAATCTTGAGCGGTCTGCTCCTCATTAGTCGCCTTGGGCGTGCCTATCGAGTATCCAGTGCCGACAGGTTGATCAACCCTGATCTATGTAAATATTCGAACATATTTCGAACAGCGATGTACCGTGATTCGCCCACTTACCACAGCATGTTTGTCTCGTTAACCCAGGAGTACGGGTTCTCGACTGGTCGATAAGTTCCGGGTGCCCAGGTAAACCGGCCAGTCTCCTGAAAGAAGCTTTCAAAGGAACTCCAACCAGGCCCGCCATTGAGAAAGATGGTAACCTCGTCACAAGGATCTCCAATTGTTGGCTGAAAGATGAAGAACAGTGCTTCGCTGGAGTTGGAGCGGTCTATGGGGATGAGCCCAGAGTACAACTCACCGATGTCAAAAGGAACATCTGGTAGAGATTCGACGTTGTACGCTATATATCATCGTTCAGCGAATTCAGCTCCCAATGACCACGAACAGCGACTGTTACGTTCGAAGGCCCGCTTACCTTTGGTTGCGTCGCTGAGATAGCGAAAGCTTGACTCGTTGCGTGGCGAAGTGTTGACATTGCTGTCTCTTCTCAGGACGGGTGCATGTGGCCGATGACTTCCATAAAAAGCTCCACGCGATGCCAAGGATGGGCCGAAGAGAAGTGAGCCTGCAAATATCAGGGTGAGGGACACCGAGAATGCTTGCATTGTCACCATCCTAAACGCTTTCAAGGCTGTATTTGAAGGCGTCAACGGGTGAAAGCAATGAAGCTTGAAACGAGATGGGCTTCTCGATATTCATATACCTCCTACAATTATGTAGATCCTACACGTGTAACTGTGTCGAACAACGCCTACCTTCTTGGGGTAACAGCAATCTGGGGANCCCATGGGCATTGGGGTTGCAGATGCATGCAACAGAGCTGTTTCAGTACGTGGACGAATAGCTACAGTAGCTAGACGAGTTGCACAAGCTAGAGCCTGCGTTGAACCACAACTGAGGGGTTGCAATGCGGCCTGCTGTAACTTGTGTACCGACGTTTCTGGTAAACGCAATCCTAAAGCATGAAGAAGAGCTGCAGAAGAGTTGTGCTCTGTTGTGCGGTGTCCATCCAGAATGTACATCTCTCAGCATTCATGATTCTACCAGCTGTAGGCTCGGAAGCAATCTTGCCATTCAAATACTTGCCTAGGGAGATACCTAGGTATGCGCACAGCAAGTTTCAAGCCGAGACCTTATCAAATCTCGACCGAAATCTGAATGACAGGCCAGCTACTTGGAACTTACCCTTCGAAAATGCATCTGACGTCGGTCTGGGCCCTTCTGATTCGCTCAGACATGCTCGAGACGTTAGACGTGATGTTGATCTCACACTTCATCGTCAGGATCGTCAGGATCGGCGGAACGACAAGATGGCTCCCCAAGGGCTCTGTACAACGACAATGCTGTGGAGTGCAGCAAATCCGCGATGCAACCCAGGGTCTATATGGCAGAAGCATACGTCAACTCGCATAGGCTGGATGTGAGGGCTGATCCTATGCAGCGGAACTCGTGTACAATGCGGTTCATCTGATGGATGAAGTGAAGGAAACTGGCAGCAAATGAACCGTAGAAATCGAGTCCGCTCATGATGTATCTTCTATAGGAGATACCGTGTAGGAAGAATCGAGAACAATCTCACCAAGAAATTGCTTAGAATAGCTTGGTTCTCAGTAGCGTGGTTGTTCATGCGAAGAGGGGTTTGTACGAGGTACCGAGACTGCAAGCAGCAGTATTTCCATACAAATACCGACGCTCATGGTCGTTGTGGTGGACGGCTGTGGAAGCGTTCTGGTGATTTGCTAGCGAACAAGACATCGCGACAGGATTGGTGGGCTGCGAGTGTGAAAGCGTCGTCATTGCCATGGACAACCCTAGCATTTCGTCCAGGGCTAATGGCATTAGCATACATTGTATTACTCACGTAGAATTGAAGCCAGAACTCAGCACTGCCGGTATTCCCGTATTAATTACCTAGAAGAAACTCAGTTACGGTTAGATGAGGGGACTGTAGTGGGGTTCCAATTCTGGGCCATTACTATTTGGGAAAGCTGAGCCGTACGAGGCGAATTGCAGTCCATTTGTACATACTACCGTGGACAGTGTAGCCCATACACGCTTGACACGGTAGCATGCACTTCTAGGTATCATGGCATGTATGGGTAACGACGAATGATGTCCTCTGCGAGCCGGCCATAGACTAAGTCGACAGCTTCCAAATGGCAGATCATAAAGGTTAGTATAGTATAGTGAGGTTGCAAAAGTCTGCGCGAATGGGAGGTGCGGGCCGAGACCGTCGGAAGGCCTTGTATAGGGTTTGTACAGGGCTAAGAGGGCTATATTCATGTATAGTCCACTCCTTGGGCTTTTCGACATCTACGTAGGTGCGCCCTTTGACTGACATCCTTTATCATCCACGCCCGGTGACATCCCGGCCCGGTGACATCCACGCCCTTTTGATATCTATTGACAAACGGCGTTGAATCCACGTCTATATAGCGAGCTTCGGTCGATAGATTTAAGCATGTGCATTCCAGTTCAATTGTTCATCAAATAATGTGATTAGGCTGAGTGTCATTGGTATTCTACTCTAGCGCTTCAGGCTCTAATCGTCAACTTCATATTCATGGCTCATCGGTCTATCTATCCGAAGACCTTCCCAAATCCGAACCATGGTTGCGGAGAAAACAAAAATACAACTCGCTCACATAACGACTCTGACGCCGACGCTGAGGATTGAACCGCCTATGTATACGCGGAAGAATCACACGTGAAGGATCCACGGATGGAGCCGTCGCTGTACTGGTCGATGATATCCTGAACACTGGCATATGTGCCGCAGCCGAGAACGGCGATACCGATGATCAAGCACACCATGTTGAGGATCGAGAGACTGATGTTCCTCCATCCCTGGTACCACGGGCCCTCCTTGATGAGCATGAACCAGAACAAAGCAGGGAAGTAGAAGCTGAACCCACTAATGAACAGGCTGGAGATGATACCAAGCAAGTCGCTGAAGAACGGGATGGCCTCTGCAATAACCCAGGCGATCAAAGTGATGACGACCAGGATCGAGAGCCAAACGGCCCAGCCGGCCTTGCTGTTAATGAAGCGGATTGGCGAGTTCTTGAACGCACGACCGATGATGTATCTGCAGACAACGGTGGAATTGATGCTGCCAGAGATGAAGATAACAGGCAGGGCGATACCGAAGGCAACACGGGAGACTGTGAAGCTGGAGGAGAGGAGTGCTGGGCTGGCGACGCCGTTTCCAGCGAAGGCATAGATCAAAGCGCCAGTCAGAGTGTAGATGAAGATCTCGATCAGGCCGAGTGCCCAGATAGACTTGACGTAGTCCGTTGGCGTGTGCAGTTCAGACATGAACGAGAACTGGCACACGGCGAAAGAGTAGGCGAAGACGATGTTCGTGACAGAGAGGAAAGCCTTGTAGAAAGTGACATCGCCCGGAGGCCAGACCGACCACTCCACAGCACTGATGCCACCTGGGGCATTGGAGGCCTCGACACCGGTGGCGATGATCGTGATCAAGATGGCGGCAATGATGGAGACGAAGTCGATGTATCCAAGGATGGCGAACTCGGCGAAGGTTGGTGGGATCGCGACGATGAAGAGGATGATGGCGGAGATGATACCCCAGACGAGGGCACAGATGGTGGGGTCGTCGACGATACGGATCCAGGCGATGGTACCGGTAAGGGTGTGGGAACCAGTGACCAAGATCAGGAACAAGGCAAACATGACACCGGCGACCTCGTATCCCCACCTGCCGAAGATCAGACCAACAGCATCGGCATAGTGCTCGACGTGAGGATACTTGATCTTGACCTGGCCAACGACGTAACTGGTGTAGATGGCGATGAAGCCAATGCCGACGGTCAAGATGACACCGGCGACCATGCCGACGGTAGCAAATACACTCGGAATGGATAGAGCTCCCAACGCGATGGCCTCGACAATCAAACAGATGGTCAAACGCTTCCATCCCAGCTTACGGAACTTGTGCTCTCCCTCTTGCAGCGTCACCTGCTTTCCGAGCTCCATATCCGGGCTGTTCTTCTCACCATCGCTGCTGAGCTGCTTGTCGCTGTTGTTGTCCCACCTGGCGACCTCGCCGGTACGGTTGTCCACAACACCCGACATTGTGACTTCAAGTGAGGATGCAACCAGCTCGTGCTCTGCAATGTCGAACTGGACGAGCTATGGATGAACGTACAGGGTAGAAGGACGAAGGTGTAGGACAATGGGAACAGAGAAGAATGAGAGCAGGAGAGAGCGACGACAGAAGAACTGGGGATGGACCTTATACTTACGCTAGACAGTGGTGGCTCTACATCAGACTCGCACGAAACTGCGTGAGCAGGAACCGATGATGGAGAGAGGGTCACCCACCAGAGTGGCATCGGCGTGTCTGGCGCAGGGTGAGGGCAGGCCAGGCCAGGCCAGGCCAACCCAACGGGACGCAACAAAACGAAACCCAACCCAACAGGTGCCTTCCTGGCCATGGTACCTGGCTTGGAGAGAACCGTTCGAGGCACCGGAGAGGACGTGCGGTTGGAGCCAGACGAATGCTACTGGTGGGCTGCCAGACACAGCGAGACAAGATAGGGTACCTTGGACGAGTATTGGCCATTGGATTGCATTACACCATCCTATATGACACTGCCGCACGCGCACAGTGGCAATATGGACATCGCAGGGCAGAGGCCATTGCGTTTGGACGAATCCTGTACGTAAGAGACCACATGGAAGCAGAGTGGAGGCAGCGGCGAGCCGAGAGGCTGCTGGACGGCGACGACGGACAACGACGAGAAATGCCACTACCACGGCTAAGACTGGCATTATAGGACCAGAATTACTCTCTCGTCTTCAACACTACCCAGGTAGTCGATGCTGCATCCCATCCTTACGGCGATCGCGTTTCGGCGCAGTCGCGCTATCTTCGCTGTACGGGGATAGCCACTGTACCGTGCATCCTTCCTAACCTAACCCATCTCATCTCATCCCGTCCCGTCCGTCCATCCATCCATCAGCATGAGCATCAGCATCAGCCCTCTCTCTGTATGGACGCTTGCAGGTTTGCTGATCGGACGACGTCATGGTTCGCTGGCATAGCTCTAACCCACAACTCATACTCCTCATCCGCGGTCTCCAGCTCGGCCTGACCAGCGGAATGGAATTGCAGGCTCGACCTGTTCTTTCACCCAGGAATTCGAAAAAAATAAAATTTAACGGAATACTTCGCGGTGTTACTCCATGTCGTGCCTTATCATTGCTGCACAATAGAACGCTCCAGGCTGGTTTGATGGCTGCAGGATACATGCTGTTGCTGCCACAGTCATCTCCACATCGGAAGCGCACTAGGATCGACACCGCCGACAGAGGGAAAAGCTTTTTTGCCCTTTTCTGTGTGTGAATGTGAAGCTTGGTCTGTCAGCCACCCGTCCGTAACTTTGGCCGTCCCTACCAAAGCGGCTCGTCGCCACATCCTGCTGCCAGGGGCCGAGCGCGCTAATCAACACAATAATGCATGCAATCCGTACACGGTACAGTACGTCTTCTGTACATTCTCTACACCCTCTGCCTTTTGTGCTAGGATCTCGCTGCAGCGCGGTTTACTGTCGGACCGAGTTGGATCCCAGGACTTGGGGAAAGGCAGATAACGAGAGAGACTAACAGACGATATAGACGCATGGTTGCATCGTGAGCATCCCATATGTTTTTTTCTTCGTCGCGTTCCGGAGCCGACCGGGAGTGACAGGACGCCTAGGGCGCACAGGTCATCCATCAAGAATCTGCTAAAAACAAGGTCATCGACGACTTGCTCTGGGCAATATTGTCTGCTTGCCCAGCCTTTTTCCTTTCCCCAACAGATTACGCCCACCTGAATAATCCGAGTCCTGTTGGCTGGTCCATCGCCAGATCTATGGTCCATGCCAAACGATTCGAGCGAGTTCGTTGAGCAATGTCCGGTAATGCCAATTGTTGGTTTTGGATCTCTGTACAGTATGTGCATCATCGTGACCACGTGACCCGCATATACCTAGTGGTTGCCGTGCAGATGTCTCGTAATGCTCAGAGACGGGAGGAGATATAAACGGTAACGAGATAGGGCTTGGCGCGGTTTTTCAGATTATAAATCTACGAGAGCTCTACACTGCTATAAGAGCTCTGTTACGTACAGTTTTTGGAATTGTGTCAGTTTAATAGGCGACATCTGTTCGACGTAGCATTACCTATTCATAAGCATTATAGTGGGGAGGTCCTGAACCTTTGTCAAATGCCGAAGAATTGCTTACCTGTTATACCAGAAAACGCTGCGAAAACGTAATAACAATGTTCATGAGGGGAGGTATATTCATAATCAAGACGCTTGTATGTGGCATACAGGATTGACTGTATTGAATTACTGCACAAAGGCCTGCCCTATGACTATACAGCACTACCCCATTAATTAGGAACCAATGCTGAGGCACTGGCCCGCCAGAGGCGCTTGGGGTAAAGTCCCATCCTGGTGCAGCACCACACTGCCAGCCAGTTGCGCATATGAAACGTTTGTGGATTTGGCATGCACACCATTACTCTTTGCTTTTTGTCAAGGCGGAATCTCATTCGTCATTGCTTCGTTACCTATCAGTGTGCAACCCTGGTCTCGTCGCGCATCCCCAGGTGCTATGTCGGCGGAACATTGAAAACCCCAGATCCGTCTGCTGCCCATTCTGGTGGCGTTCACAGCCACCACCTATTACCCGACTATCTCTGGCTATCTAGCTTGCTCGCATTCATAGCTCTTGCTTCACACCCTCGGTGGCTTTGGAATAGGCGGTGTTGGCCTGGCTTGCGGCAGACGATGCGCTCTTCGAGGATGCAGAGCTAGCCGAGCTTGCAGAGCTGCTGGCCAACTTGGAGGTGCTTGACGCCGCAACGGAAGCAACCGATGATGCAGAGCTCAGCGAGGAGTGGGCTTCCGCCGATGCCAGGCCGACCTGGTTCAACAGCAGATCGTAGTAGTGTTTGAAGCCGCCATAAGCATCAGCTGTCGCCTGGGCATACGTGTTGCCTGCCTTGGAGGTGGCCGCGCCATAAGCAGATGAAGCAGAGTCGGCAACGTTGTCACCCGTCAGACGAGCTGCGTGCTTGCGAGCGAGAGCCTTCAACTCATTACTCCGGCTTCCCTGTGGAACCTTGATACCATTCTTGTCAAACCATTGCTTGAGCTGGCTGTCGGACCAGCCGTCAATGAGTGCGTCGCTCAGGCTCTGTTGGGCAGCGGCTGCATTGTTGGTGACAGAGGCGAGCTTCGCGCTGGCATCGTCAGCTGCAAGCTTTGCGTTACGACGAACATTGGCAATGAGTTTGTCGCGAGTTCCAGGCTGTGGGACCGGGATGCCACGTTCGTCCGCCCAAGCCTTCAGCTCGGAATCGGACCATTGCTCGTAGAGCCAATCACCTGGATATCTGATGGTCTCACCAGCCTTATTGGCAATGGCCTGGTAGTTGGCGCGGGCGGTATGGAGAAGTGAGTCCCGAGTACGAGGCGTCGGGTTGGGGATGCCATGGTAGTCGAGGAATGCTTTGAGCTGAGACTCAGTCCACCTATGACACGCTGTGAGAAAACTTTGCTTCCAAGTACCTCATTCGGGCCAACTTACGAATCGAAGATCCAATCCGAGACATTCTCGTAGGCGTCGTTGGCCTTTTCCGAGGTTTCATGCCAGGCGCCCTGGACTTGCTGCAGCAGAGTGTCCTTACTCTTCTCAGTTCCCTTCTGGACCTCCTGACCCTTATTCGTCAGATAGCTTTGCAGCTGCTGGATGTTCCAAGAGTTGTATGGCTTGACGATTTTGTCTTCCCAGTTCGCCTTGATGGCATCCTCGAGGTCCTTGCGGTCGGCAGGAGTTGGGTACGGGACATTGTGGTCAGAGAGCCATCTTTCCAGCTCAGTCTCGTGCCACTTGTTGTATGCTAAATGGCCTCGGCGGTGGTCAGCCTGTGCTCTCGCCGAACGACTCGCAGTGCTTCATCGCAAGCTCCCAGTCAGATACATACCGGCCTTGCCACCCCAGATGTTGGCCATGGCGGGCGACGCCACGGCTACGAGAGCCAGTGTTGCTAACGAGATTTTCATCTTGGCGGGCGAAAAAGACTCTGGTTCCGCGGTGTGGTAATACGTAAACAACCCTCTTTCACTCGCGGTGTGTCGAGGCTATCGGTAGGTGGAAAGAGTTGGCAGGGACCTTGGGGAGAAAAGGAGAGGAATTTGGAGCAGCAGTGGCAACAGTTGTAGTCGTTAGCTAACCTACATGCCCAGGTGTTACGTGCCTTGAGTGGCCACCGCTGTGCTGCAAACCTGCGCTGTGTTTGGAGCTTGGATGGTTGTAGGTGCTAGAGGCAGCTCAGAGCATCAAGAGGACGTCATTCTTGCCATCCCTCGCCCGCAGCTGTGGCTGGAACCCCGCGTTGGCCAGCGAATCCTCGATCTGGGCCACCGCACATGACGGCGGACGGAGGGCCTAGCGCCCATTGCAGTATCCTTCACCTCCATCGCAGCATTCACTCGGTCATGTTTGCCTCATGCTTCCATCCTTCCCCAGGCCTTCGTTCGTTCATTCGTAATTCATCTGCTATCGGGATAATAAGGTACCTACCCTACCTGCACGGCCAACCGCCATCTGCTGTGCCACTCGTCAAATTCGCCAGGCTTCTCTCGCCGATGGTCCGGCTGGACTTGTCGCTGCTCTTCGACGCATCCGAATTGCGCTTCATTCTAGCCAGCACGCTGAATTCACTGAATTCGCTCCCTGCCTCGCTGATTCGCGTGTTGGTCTCTTCCCGTTGCAAGATCGTGGGTGGATTTCTACTGCCGGTACCGCCCCTTTGTTGCTCTCCCCTCGTCCCAAACAGGTCTGGAAACAGCGCTGTCACGGGTGGCCAAGGCATATACCGCTGTGCACGATAGGTAGGTCCTTGGTAGTAGCTCAATCCATACTGTCGATTTAGCCAAGCACTTAACTGGGTCAATGCCCTTGTGTGTCACTGTTATCCGGTTGCCGTGCCATCGCTTGCGTGTTGACCATCCTTGTTTGAGGAGGGTTGGGCCTCTTTGGCACTCCTCCAATCATCATCACCACCATCATGAACAGCGGTGCTTCCACTAGAGTGATATGCTAGGGCAGGGCTTTGCAAATCCTCACCCTCAACCTTTTCGTGACTGGGGTCGTGGGTTCCCCTTTCTAAATCAGCAGTCTGTTGTCCCGCATGCGCTGCCGCCGCATCTGCATTCCGTTCATGAGTGGACTTTGGGCCCAGCCTCTCCCAGTTGTTGATGGAGTAGAAAAGGATTACGCAGCTGTTTGTCGATGTCAGCATGTTATGCACGTCCAAGATGATGAAACTCGGCACTGGCCCGGTCACTCACCTTGCAAAAGTGCAAACGAATCCAGGCCAGATGAAAACGACGGCTGCCAGAGCACGGCCATTATCTCTGTAGGCCAAAGGTGCACCGCCCTCCTTGTGGAATTGGCTGTTGATCTGCTCACCAACATCCTTCGGAACGCCGCTGATGTATGCTTCTTTCGTTGCGGTGATGATGGTCAACGTGAAAGCAGAGGCGCATACGAAAATCGTGGCGAGTACCGCACAAGCCTTCCAGGCGATGCGGACACCCTTCGACTCGTATCGTTCTGGCCAGAACAGGTCGAAGAAGAAGGCGGCGCCGAAGATGAATGCATTGAAGACGCCTGCGAAGATATTGTACGATGCGGCACCGATGTAGTTGTTGTTGTGCACCACCGCACGAGGATTATGCTGCCAGACGAAGTTTTGAGCGTCAAGGTAATCTGTAAAATCATCAGTAACCCGGTTGTATGGCCTCTGGACGACATCTGATACTCACTGCTCAGGGCGGCAGTGCCCAAACTTTCGCTGACGACGCAGAATATCATTGCTAGCTGATACATGATAAACTTAGTGCGTCGAAGGTGGTATTTGTTGTTCCACATATTGCTGTTGGCGAATTTGCTCCATCTAATCTCGGCCAGGTCAAGGCCCCAAATAACCGGTGCCATCTTGATAGATTTCGGGCGCGTTGTTGGTTCCTGTGCTGACTTGAAAAAATGGATTGATCCTGCAAGTGATAGATTGATGTGCTGCACCCTAAGATCTGATGGAATGACAGCTGAGCAATACGTATGGAACGGAGAAATATGGATCGATAGTCGGTGGGTTTGTGAGAATCAGCAATGCAAAATCTTTGAGGTACTGCCGGTTAAATATGTTGCAAGGACACAATGTGGGAGATGCTGGATGCACCTGACAATGACTGCACTTCAATTATGGAGACTGTTGCTTCCAACACAGAAGGAGAGGAAGGCAAAGAGCTAGAGAAGCAATGCTGTATACCTACCTTTATCAGGTCTTACGTCTAGAGGTGCGGATAATACGCGGATACAGGTGCCGTTGATGGCCGGCAGGTGCTGAGGTTGGTTGGCATGCAGCGCAACAACGCCATGATGCAGTGACGATCTGCAATACCTACCTACCCACTTACGAAGAGCCTCTGCTATCTACCTCCCTAACTACCTCCTACCTGTCTGTTGTCGTGCCTGCTTGCCACATGTAATCGGCCATGCAGCTCTGATAGTAATGCTTACCACGTGGTGACTGGACTGATACTTACTGCTGTATAGATCGAACAGTGTTGTAATCCTACACAGCGTTGGCGATCAGCCGGTTCGTAGTCCGCGGCATCACGGAAAGTCGAATTCGCTTCCATGACGTTTGGCATAGCTGCCAAGTCCCCAACGAGACCTCCATGGGTTTCATTATGCTAAGCATCATCACGTTCATCTGTCCTCTGACGAGGTATACGTAGGGATGTATGCAAGTATGTTTGATAAGCGGATCGTGTCATATTCCATTGTTACAAATGCGAGATTCGCCCCCTCGTCTGACTGCTGAGGTCTGCCGCAGGCTTCCGAGTCTTCTCAAACTTCCACCTTTAACCCTCGGGACTACCTCCGCAACGAGAAGGATTGGTATACACTGCGGCCTATAAATATGGTCGATCAGCTGTAATCGGTCTCACCGTCCATCATACAAGCGAGAGGTGATCGCGCAGCAGGCATCTCTTGGCGTAAAGCATTTGAAGATCTGGTTTTTTAGCGACCTTTCGTTCCGGTCTTGCCGGGAGCCTCTAATCAAATCGCAACATCGTTACAAAGCGTACTCCAGTAGACGAAGTGGACAGGGCCAGGCATTCCATATACGATTGGTCCCTTGGGACGATCTGTGACGTAAAAAGCTCGATTTTCGCATGTGCTTGCAGTCCCTTGTGCTCTTGGGCTCAGTTTGTCCAAAAATGTGAGCTTGTGCAGATTGTTATAGCACTGACGATACGTGTAGTCGTCCTCCGCGGCCACGGGATTCTTCCCTCAAATGGTAGTTGGTACTCAAATTATACCTCACCTGGGCAATACCTACCTAGGTAACGAGCAACGGTTTGTGTGCGTCTCCTCATCGGTATGTCCGCTACGATCCGCCATCCGACATCCGCCATCCGCCTCCACCTCCGCAGGCCCAGCATGGGGCGCTTTCGAAGTACTAAACAAGCCCATGAACGGCCTGGAGGACCCTTTGTCTTTCCACACCAATGTTGCCTCGCCCATTGCAACCGAGACCTTATTGTATATCTCAAGCGCAATACTCGGGCAGTGCGGAAGGACACCTCGTATGTCATGATGGGTCTCGATTGCATGAAATTCGAGCGGGTGGCATACTAGCCATCGAAGCTACTGCAGGTACATGACGCCGTTGACCTGGGCACGTGGGGAGACAGCCCCGTTGGCCGGCGGTTGCGACCAGCGGCGACAATCAACAACCGATAACGAGTGACCGACGAGGCAATCTAGACGATATTATCTGTGAGTCGAGATATGAGCAGATGCATTTGAGGTAATGTAATAGCGGATCTGGAAACCAGTCAAACACTTCGACAGGCCCCTTCATTCATTTTTGGAATAATCAATTAGTCGTACAAAATCACCACATCGAACATCATGTATATCCTCTAGTGGACTCGAAGCCGAATCACATCATGCCTCGACTTCGTCCTGCTTTGATGCCTCGTCTACCTCGGGCAGGTCAGACTCCTTCGGCACCTTGCTACCCTGGTTGCGAGTCTTGACGTCGCTCTTGGCGGCTGTGTCGTCGGCGTCTTCATCGGCAGGCTCATCGTCGTCCTGTCCATCGGCGGCAGGCTCGTCGTCCTCCAACTCGGCGCCTTCGACTTCAGAGCCATCCTCTTGCTCAGGCTCTTCCTCGTCACCGACTTCTTCTGGCTGCTCGGTCTTGCGCTTCTTTTTCTGAGGGGCTATATGAAGGACTAGTCAGCTATGCGGCTCGAGAGAAACGTGCGCAAGGGATGTGTTGTTGGTTGACTTACGCGCCTCGGCCTTGCCGTCGTCACCATCTTCTCCAGCATCGCCGTCCTCTTCCTCTTCTTCTTCTTCTTCTTCGCTACCTTCTTCTTCGTCGCCTTCCTCGTCGCTTTCTACGTACCTGTCGAAACGATGTGTCAGTCCGGAATCAAGCAACCTCAACATGTCTATGCGCAGTGATTGATAAAGCCTCTCATCATCAATTGACTCAGGACTAAATCGCGCTGAGATTACACCGACTCAATGCGCAGTGGATGCTGACAAGTTGGCGATCGAAATAGACAACAAGGCTAAACTTACTCTTCCTCTTCTTCTTCTTCCTCGTCGGAGGGAAGGGCTTGAAGCTCTTCGGGCTCATCGGCTTCCTGCTTTCTCTTGCGCGTAGACATGTTTGTGGGTGATGATACTTTGTAATTGAGAAGTGATGACTATAGCAGGCGCAGGTCAAATATAGGGATGAAGTCAATGCGAGAGCAATAAAGGCGAGACGAGATGAGACGAGACGAGACGAGACCGACCTGGCCGGTCGCAGCTGGGAAGCGAGGGTGAGCGGGTCTNGGGGGGAGGCTGGGAGCTCTGGCCATGCCGTAACGTACCTATTGCGTACGATGGTATCGATAATCGAGCTGCCCACGGACCACACCACCTTTGATGCACGTCATCCCTTGACTGGCACTCCGTCGTCCCTTTTGCATTAGGCAGCTTGAGCTTGGTAGCATCGCTGTATTACAGGTAACATTACTGCCAGCAATTGGTCACGTGATGAACCCAAAGCGGTCCTGTTGAGACCTCCGTCATAGAGAAATGGTTTAGACGGGAATAGGTACAGTCGTGATGGTTGGAAAAATGTAGAATATCTAGATTTCATTATGGTAGCCATCGCTGTGGGGCGATCACATTCTTAAAATCGACACTACGACTTCGGTTTCATGGCCTCAACTTTGGGCGCTGCAGGCACTTCTACGCCTTCTGCCGACCACTGCACGCCAAGCTGAGTATCGCTCACAACCAATATCGTCAACGAGCGATCCGCATCGCTTTCTGGCAGCTTCACCTTGGCCATGCTGACATTTCCGTTCTGCCAACTGATACGCTTGAGAGCCAAAACGCTGCCGGCTTCATCAGAAACGATCAGGAAAGCACTTTCGGCTTGTGGTTTCGGATATCTGGGAGCAGACAACTTCGAGCGCAGGACCCTGGGCTTGTGGACGGCCATGGTCAGGCCCACTGCATTGACCGCTTCTAGGCTGACCTTTATGGCATTCGAGCCGTTGCGGTCTGGTTCTGCATCTGGCCAGCATCCGGATTTGACGCATTGCAACAGCGTTATCATGGCTTTGCAGCTACTGAGGTGATTTAGTTCGGCCATCACGTCAATGCTGGCCTGTATGATACGGATCGCTTGGTCAAGAACCGAGTTCTGGTCTCCAACATAGTCTGATATTGGCAGTTCAATGCGTGAGAAGTGTGCTTGTAGCAGGAGGAAAGACTTCACATGGGGATCCCACATTGGTAAGCCAAAGGAGTCGGCTTTGAGGGGCAGATTCGTGTTAAGCTCTTCATTTACGAGATCCTCGTTGTGCCGAACGGGTAACTCGTCATATTCCGTCGCTAAGCTCATCCATTTCAGCACCTCAGCGAATGTGGCATCAGGTTTGGCATGCTTTAGCAGAGTTCTGATTGTTTGATGCGAGAGGTAGTAGTAACTCATGATCTTTCCAAGTGAGGTGGGATCCACGTCTCCATTGCTGTGCAGAGTGAGGCAGCCAGACTCGGCAAGCTCGTTCATGCTTTTGTCTACAAGTTCGATCATGTATTCATTCGCTGCTTCTTGGGCCGCAGTAGTGTTGCTATCCTCGACCGGGATCTCTAGGCCGTAATAACTTGGGTTCTTGTGCAAGCGACGGAAGAAGAAAGTCCATGTGAGATAGTCGAGGGCGTCCTGTTTAGTGCCGACCGTCTCGGCAGAAACTTCGGCACCCAAGTGATTGTCGAGGACATTGTGGAGGCTACTCTCGACCGGGAACCCGGTGTGGAGGAAATGCTTGTAAAACGCCTTTTTAGACTCCTTGGTGAATATTCGAGCTATTCCAGATGTATCGAATTGAGGACGACCAGCTCGACCCAACATCTGCAACACGTCAGTGAGGTCCATGTCTTTGTACCCTTCAATCTTGGCGTCGAAGAACTGGGTTCCTTTGACAACAACCAGATGCGCTGGTAGATTGACTCCCCAGGCGAGAGTGCTAGTCGCGATCAGAATTTGAATTTTATTATTCGCGAACAATTCCTCTGCAAGCTGCCGATCACTCTCAACAAGACCGGCATGGTGAAGGCCGATTCCGAAGCTCAAAGCTTCACGCAAAGCATCGTCTTTGACCCGAGTCAAGTTGAGCGCCAGGTCCTCTTCGGTCAGCTTTACGAATCGACGAGGGTTGTCCTCCATGCCGCAGAAATTAATCAAATCTCTTGCCGTTAGCCGGGTTTGTCGTCGTGACGCTACGAACACAATCACTGGCTTATCTGGTGAATGAGTCTTAATGGCGAGAAATGTAGGCCGATTCATGCTCTGCATGAGTGGACTGAATCCTCTCTGCTCTGGGAAGCCGTCAATGTATATCTCCAGGGGTACAGGCCGAACAGAATGGCGAAAATTGAAAAGACCTTCTTTGACGCCAAGCCAATTTGCCAGGTCCATGGCATTCGCACAGGCAGTGCTCATGCCTATGATTCGAACTGCTCCTTTCTTTTGGCTGGCAATGTAATTCATACGACTCACAATGATCTCCAGAATTGGCCCACGATCGCCACCCAACAGGTGAATTTCATCGATGATAACAAGGCTGACTTGCTGAACGTAACTTCTTGTTTGCCAAGATCTTGAGATACCATCCCATTTCTCAGGCGTAGTGACGATGATGTCCGCGTCTCTGATAGCACGCGTGTCAGGAGTGTTGTCACCCGTTAATTCGACCAGCCTGAGTCCCATCTGCTTGGTCAAGCGCTTGCCCCAATCTTGAACACGCTCTCTGACGAGAGCTTTCATGGGCGCGATATACACGACTTTGCTACCAGGACGCTCACGGAATGCCCACCACATTGCAAGCTCGGCAGCAATGGTCTTTCCAGAGCCGGTGGGCGACCCTAGCAGTACGTTTGCTGGGGTGTGGTACATGCAATGGAAAAGTTGGGTCTGCATGGGGTTGAAGAATTGGAACCTGGAGCCGTACAATTCTTCCAAGATAGGGTTTTTGAGTGCTCCAATGGATAGAGGCTGAAGGTTCAAGAGCTCGGTGTATACACTCTCCGTGTCTGGACGAATAAGGTGTTGGAAGCTGACAGGAGTCACGGTTTCGGCTCCCAGCCATCGATCGCTTACAGCCCTCACATAGATTTGGCTGGGAAGCGGGTCTGACAGAGGTATGGTNAAGTTCAGCTCGTGATCGTCCAACAGTTTCCTACGACTGAGAATGAAGTACTCGTGGTGGTAGATCTCGCTTGTTTCTGAGTTTTCTACCCAGATCCAGTAGCTCTCGCTTTTCCCATGATGCCTGTCGTTCCATCGGAAGTCGGGATAGAGCAGAAGTTTGATCCTAAGCACGTCACGGTTGAGCGGAGCTATCTCTGCTTCAACTGACAATGTGGGGAAGTTGTCGAGCAGCTTTGCGATAGTACCGCCCATTTTCTGATTGTGGACCAAGCTACCAATCTCGGCTGTCTCCATGTCGCGTAGGCTCTCAACGGATGCTATTGAACCCTTCTCGTCCAAATTCCTAAGAATTGCAGGTGGCAGGTCAAACTGTCGGAATGGATGCTCGTAGGGCCACACTCGCTTCTCGATACTCTTGCAAAGGCTAAGCAGCACAAGACACTGGTATCCCCAGTGTCGGTTAAGGGCAATCATGAATAGCGCCCTGCAGATTCTGGCAGCATTCTGAGCCACATATGCTGAATCGCTGACCAGGGTGAAATCTTCCAGGCGGGCTTGCGAGATATAGCTCTGAAGGAGGACATTAGTCTTCCCCTGTTGTGTGCCAATTCCTCCATCAATATCACATGGTGCGCTGTCTTCTTTCAGTCTCATGAGCTCCTTCTCCTCACTCTCACGGCTCTGGATATTGTCGAATTCCCCACTCATGGATAACATTTTGAGCACATCGGCCTCTGTGGCTTGTGGACTCATCATGGCATTGAAGATTTCGATGCTGGTCTGCAAGACGTAGAACTGGCTTGCAATGCGCCCTATGTCTTTGGCTCGCAACTCTTCTGTGATCTCATTGAATATGATCATCTGACTCTTCTGTAGTATACGAGCCGCATTGACAATCAAATCACGTCGACGCTGGACCAGATTTGGGTCATCCCGTATCTCTGCCCAGTCAATTCCATATTGAATAGGATTGCGTTGCATGCGGACGAACATGTAACTGTATCCAAGCCAGGTAATAGCTTCAGGTACACTTGTGACGGTTCCAAGCGAAATCTCTGCGTTCAAATTGTCGACAAGTTTACGACTGAATTGACTTTCAATGGGTTGTTGCTGGGTAACAACACTGAGATAGTGCTGTAATTTGTCTTGGTTGGTCAAGATCATGCCAATACCTGTGTCCTGATACTGTGGCCGACCAGCACGACCGAAGATTTGCAGGACATCAAGTATACCCACATCAACGAATTTACCTGCCTCGGCACTGTACAGTTGGGTACCCTTGATGATGACGGCTGCGGCCGGCAAGTTGACACCCCATGCCAGGGTTGCCGTACAACATAGCACCTTGAGGATGCCATCACCAAAAAGACGTTCAATCAAATTGCGATCCGTTCTGGGCATACCTGCATGGTGCGTACCCATACCTTTCTGTACGAGTTCTCGAATCTCCCTACCTTTCGACTGCTTTACTTGGCTTGTGGCTGCAGTGTAGCCCTCGTGAGAGCCTGGATCGATGAGATCCCAGAGTCCTTCCTCCATTATCTTCTCGTAGAGCATTCTTGCGGTGTTGACGGTGTCTTTTCGACTATGTACAAAGACCATGATTTGGTGGCCTTGTTCCAACATCTCCTTCACCTTTTCAAAAGCAACATTGTCGAGGTTTTCACGCGATGTCTTGCTGCCCGTTTTGCCCTTAACCCCCAGGAATCGCTGTTCTAGCGGGACCGGACGGAAGGATTGGTCAAAGAAGAATAAGCCGGCGTATCGATTCACCTTTAGGAAGTCTGCAACATCAACGTAGTTGGGAAGAGTAGCTGACAGACCAACAATTCGGATAAGGCTTTGAGTACTCTCCACCTGTCGTTCGGTTCTTGCAACGAGTGATTCCAAAACAGCACCGCGCTCGTCATGCAACATATGGACCTCATCGATGATCAACAGCCTTACCTTCTGCACTAATTCTGTGTCCCCTGTGCTCTTGCGAGTCACCACATCCCACTTCTCAGGCGTAGTGACAATGATCTGAGTCGCAACGATTTCAGCTTTGGTCAGTTGCATATCACCTGTCAGCTCGCGCACTTGTATCCCGAGCCAAGCCAAGCGCTTTCCTAGCTTTTCGGTAACCTCTGCAGCAAGAGCCTTCATTGGTGCTACATAGACGATCTTGAAGTCTTCAGTGTGGACTGTGAACTCAGTCGCATCTGGTTCTTCAACTGGATTGGGATGTATGTTTTTGGCAACAGTATTGAGGATGGTCAACATAGCTGCATCGGTTTTACCAGCACCAGTGGGGGCACAAACTAGCATGTTCTCGCTGGTGTGATATGCAACAGAGTACAGGAGGGATTGCATCCTATTGAGAGTCTTATAGGCCCGGAAAGTCCCTTTACAAAGACCGTCGAGGTCTTTGATCTGGACGAGACGTTGGTTTCGAGCCATGACGTCCACTTTGGACGCGGGAATGGTATATTCTTCATACTTCTCATGGTGCTTATGCTCGCTGCCAACAGGCAGCGCAAACTTCGTGCCATATGCAGATAGGGTGTTGCCAGCAGCGGCATTGCGATATACATGGGGATACTGTTCGCCGGTCCGGTTCTGGGCGGCAGCCAGAGGAGTGGTTTTGTGTTCAGAATCTTGCTGGCGCAACCGTGCCTCTCGCTGCGCCTTGGATAGTATTGCGCCCTGCTGAGCCTGATCAGAAGCATTCGTGGAGATGATGTTCTGACGGCTTGCAAGTATGGAAGCAACAAGATCGAGCTCTTCAAATCCAAGAATGTCGGCCAGAGTCATTTGCAATTCATCGTCGCTACTATCGCTAGCCAATATGGCAGTCACCTGCTCGAACAATGTGTCCGCGTCCAAGCCGCTGGTTCCTCGAGCGGCCACTGCGGTCAAACTACTTTTGAGCCATGTTGTTGGCCCTGATTGAGAAGTGGTATCAAAAGCTGGAGCAGACTCCTCGCTCTCCTCTGAAAGATCATCGTCACTCCATAGATCCCAGACATCATCATCTTGGTTGGGTGTAGACAGGATATCAGTATCGTCGTCGTCCAAGTCCGGGCCGTGGTTGATGACTCCATCTGAAGCTGGCAGCTTGAGCTCGGCGATGGCGGCTTTCATGGCGGCCAGTTGGTCCAGCCATTGAGCCGCGGCAGCGTCTGAGGCCGGCGACATGGCGTTGACGAGGCTAGCACTGGAGTATAACCTAGACACCTTTCAACCGACCGTCAATGTTTCGCTATGAAGGTGGTCGTAATGATAGGCAAGTCTGTCTAATTTGCACTGCCCACTGAGGGTGGTGGACTTCCGAAGTTGGGCATATAAGCGAGAAGCGGGCGGAGATAAAGTGGGAGGTAAGGCAACCAAGTACTGGCGGCTATGATTCACTTCTACTGTAGTACCTTGACGATGAAAATGTTCCACGCAAACGAACAGCTGCGGTATCTTCTATGGCTCAGTTGAAAGTGTGCGAAGATCCACTGACAGCCTATCCACTATGACACCCAATATATCAGACGTTGTCATAAATGCTGCGTTGCGTTGGCTTCCAAACTGGCGGTTGCGCAGCGGCTGTGTGCACATCTACCTGGGTACCGGCAAGAGCAGGTACGGTACTGCATTACCATACGATACATTAGGTAGCTACCTCCTACTGTAGGTGTAGAGTTCCCCCAATCTCAAGGTGTGAGAAGCTGTGTACTGTACACATTGTACGACGTAGGTACGGAATAGTGTTGAATGCAAGCTGCAGGAGAGGCTCTTTATACCGACTTTTTGCCCAACTGCATACCTGCCATCGGCCAGCCTTTGTCTTCACTGCCTTCTCGCATCTCACCTACCACCCGCACTGCGTGAGGGACGACCCCCGCCGAGCAGTCAAAACCCGACCCACTTTGCTCCACTCTCCATGCTGCCCCCCGCCTCGACCTACATCATCGTGATCGTTCATTACCACTTGGAAGTTTACATGGGCGAGAGTGTGGTTATGTTGAGCAGTGGATAGTAGGGATCTGGACTTGACCTGGCCTTGCCGTCACGGATCACAGACTATGATGGATATTGACTGCCTACCTCCCACCGACACCAAGCTGGAAAGCCTCCCAGTATGCGTTCATCAACCCGTCATACCGTCGCCCACCACCCACAGAATCCCCACTCTGGGTAAGGTGCCTATCCAGTGGGCGATACGGTAAACGGGTAAGAGTGATGGGAACATGGCAGTAGCACTAGGGAAGCGAAGGCAAAAGCAAAAGCAAAAGCAGAGGAGATGGTGAAGCGATTGAATCATACCCCATAAACGTTACCTGCCTACATACCTCCTACCTAGGTAGGTACATATCTAGGTATTACTATAGCATCGACGCAGCCTCAGGGTCTGGGACGGGGAAGACGAAGGTGGCGGAAAGAGGAACCCCACAACTGTGATGAAGCCCTCCCCACTATTTTCATGTCTGGTGATGCCATTGGGGCGATTCTCACACCCGCTCAAAGCACGAGGTAGCTCACATTCGGCCTCCAATCCCTATCTCATCGTCTCACACTGCCATCGGATGGTGGCCGCGTTTGGCTGCGGTTGGGTACCTCTGCTCCCGTCGATGTATCGGATGCCATTGGAGAATTAGGTGCCATGCCTGCAGACAGGCATGTAGGTGGCCAGCTCTGTAATACACCGCCCACACCCAAAAAACCCAGGCGCAGGTAGAGAGGATAGGCAGGTATGGTTGCTCAACAGGCCCAACTCCCCCTCTGTTGTCACTTGGCATTTTTCCTTATAAACCCTTGAGAGGCAGACTGCCCCCCTCCCACCTCCCCTTGACCTTCTTCTTTCCCACCATACAACAATCTCTAATCACTCTTTCAACTGAGATACCCGCACTGTCTACTTAGGTGAGTCTTCGCTATGCCGAGTCGAGTCCCGGACTTCGAGGCTCCCTCTGTGATTGCTCTTCACTGACATTTGCCGTGCAGCAATCATGTCCGGGTCCCTGCCGTACAGACAGCAGTCGAGGCAGCAGTCTCGCCAGATGTCTGTTGATCCTCACAATGAGATCGCAATCCACAAAGACCACTACATCGGCATCGATGTCGGCACCGGCTCGGCTAGAGCTTGTATCATGAATGAGAGGGGTGACATCGTTGGCCTGGCCTCCGAAAACATTGGCCTATGGCAGCCTGAGACAGGCTTCTACGAGCAATCGACCTCCAACATCTGGAGCTGTATTTGCAGCAGTGTCCACCGGGCCATGGCCCAGCACAACATCGACCCCAATACCATTCGAGGAATCGGCTTCGACGCAACATGCTCCCTATCGGTTTTCAACAGCGAGACCGACGAGCCCCAGTGTGTCACCGGACCCAAGTTCGACAACGCCGACGGCAACGACCGTAATGTCATCTTATGGCTTGACCACCGTCCTGTCGAAGAGACCAAGAAGATCAACGCTACCAACCACAACCTGCTCCGCTACGTGGGCGGCCAAATGAGCATTGAGATGGAGATCCCCAAGGTCCTGTGGCTGAAGAACCACATGCCCCCAGATGTCTTTGCTAAATGCAAGTTCTACGATCTCGCTGATGCTCTGACCCATCTAGCGACTGGAAAGGACACCAGAAGCTTCTGCAGTGTCACTTGTAAGCAGGGATTCGTCCCTGTTGGTGTCGATGGAAGTGTCAAGGGCTGGCAGGAGGACTTCCTGACCGAAATCGGCCTTAAGGATCTGTGCGAGGACAACTTCAAGCGCATGGGCGGCGTCAACGGGGTGGTACTACCTTCCCCATGTGAAGACACCTGTGTTGGACAGACAAGGCTGACTCATCTTACAGAATGGAGAATACTTGACAGCCGGTGAACGCATCGGTGGTCTGTCAGAGAAAGCTGCACACGAACTCGGTCTTCCTGCTGGCATCGCAGTCGGCAGTCCGGTCATCGATGCCTATGCCGGCTGGATCGGTACCGTAGGCGCAAAGGTCAGGCTGGGTAATGACCAGCTCACCTCTGGCCATGAGAAGAACCATGTTTCACAGGCGTTCACTCGTCTGGCCGCAGTAGCCGGCACATCCACCTGCCACCTTGCATTGTCCGAGAAGCCCGTGTTTGTGGACGGCGTATGGGGTCCATATCGCGATGTGTTGATTCCAGACTACTGGCTAGCAGAAGGTGGCCAGTCGGCCACCGGTGAACTGTTGAAGCACGTCGTTGAAACCCACCCAGCCTTCCAAGAGGCCATGTCAGTGGCAGAGACGTTCAACGCTAACATCTACGACTACCTCAACGAGCATCTGCGTGAAATGCAGGAGCGCGCTGGTGCGCCTACGGTGTCATACCTTGGCCGCCACTTCTTCTTCTACGGCGACCTGTTCGGCAACCGGTCACCGGTGGCGGATCCCGACATGAAGGGATCGATTATCGGTCTCTCGTCAGACAAGAGCTTGGATGGTCTCGCGCTATTCTACTACGGCACAATGGAGTTCATCGCTCTTCAGACACACCAGATCATCGAACAGATGAACAAGGCTGGCCACATCATCAACTCCATCTTCATGAGCGGGTCTCAGTGCCAGAACGACATCTTGATGAGCCTGATCGCAACTGCCTGCGATATGCCAGTGCTGATCCCTAGGTACGTGCATGCTGCAGTGGTCCACGGTGCGGCCATGTTGGGTGCAAAGGCCGCTTCGACAGATAAGAACGGCAAGTCAGAGCCTTTGTGGGACATCATGGATCGTCTGAGCAAGCCAGGCAAGGCCACTTTCCCCAACAAGGACGAGAGGGAGAAGAAGCTGCTGGGAGCCAAGTACAAGGTGTTCCTGAGACAGTGCGAGGAACAGCAGAGCTACCGCAAGGATATCGATGCGGCAGTTGCCGACTGGACGGCTTAAGATTATGCATGAATTTACGAAACACGAATACTTGTAATGAGGCAGCTGTATGGCTTAGATTTAGAAACGGTCCCAGCTGACTAGGACCTTTTTATATCTCTAAAGTAATCGACTGGATTTGGAACAGATTTATCGTCACAGTAGTCTATGAAAGGAAAAGGTGAGAGTCCTGTAGACTGAGTTGATGAAGCACTGCCACCACTTTTGACAATCGGGAGAGCGCTGCCGAGCTTGGTACCTTCTGTATCCAGAACATAGGCTGCCTGCGCTGCCTAAGCGCTTCACCAGACCCCAATAGATCCATACTTCATCGCGGATCCAGCCTCGCTTGCGAAGCCTTGATATTAGTCTGTTCATAAATCCAGGCTAGACATGAAGTTCTCTTCGTTTTCGGGCCTGGTGCTTGCGTCGCTATATTCGCCATCGCTCGCCCTCGAACCGATCCGGTCGATCTCCATCTTCGCCTGGCCTCAAAGCAGCCCTGCGCCTCAGGATCTTGCCACGATCACCTACAACTCGACCGTGGCAGAGGTAGAACGATACGTCACGCCCAATATCCGCGACACTAACGAGATCGTTCGTGTCGGCTTCACCCATCACGACTCCAACGAGTGGTCTGGCATTGCGACTTCCGCAGCCAGCTTGATCTCAACTCAACCAAAGAGACTTCTTCTACACCTCAATGCGGATGGCGAAGTATATCATCTCGGATTTCGTGCCGACAGCCATAAGGAGAGCCCTAGCAAAGATGCTGGAGCTGAAATAGCGGATTCACAAGACGGGTTGACTGTGGAGCTGGTCAAGACCCAACCCGGACCTATCGTCCACCTGAACAAGCCAATTGTTGTCAGTAAAGACGGGGCTGTCGAAGAGGCGGAGCCTGAGAAAACCTTTCTGCAAAAATACTGGTGGGCCATCGCGCTGTTCCTGGTCCTGCAGGTCGTCTCTGCAGGTGGTGGTGGTGGGGGCGACGGCGGTAGTGGTGGGAAGTGAGACACGAATATGGTCCAGCGGCCTCGAAACATTTTCCAAGGTCCAATCCACACACCGAATGCCTTGCAACATGGCTGTGCCTCTGCTCCCTCTGTGCCGGCGATGGGGTCTGGATAATATATCACCCTCAACCCAATAACTTGGATGAGGTATTGACCACATTGCATGGAATGGTTACCGCGTTGTCAAAGCGGTCAACCTGGCCCAACGAGTAGGANCCCTAGAAATGTGCCGGATATCAATCTACGCGATATGTCCTAGTGGCTGATCGCAATGTTTACAATCAGGAGTTGGGTATAAGACTGCAGCGAGCTGTATCCAGATGTAAGCCACGACAATAGCTACGTCTCGCGCGAGCGTGACAGGCTGGTGCACCTCAGTCCTTCCGGCAGGCATTCTAGTGCCTCATTACGCACCTCAAGTGTTTCATAGTAATGCGATATGACTAGAAATTCAACTTCGGCACCGAATGACTCCTATGCAGCGTCGGAACACACATCGTGCTGAGCATAGCATAGCATCTCAAGTCTAATCGATCTCATCACGTCGTCAACATACCACTCCATATCTACAACATACCCTTCTGTTTCTCATCCTTCCTTTCCTCCCAAACTGTCTTTCCGCTGCAACTGCACACAGTCTTTTCATTGTCCCAGACACCAGCAGATCTTGCAATGACGCCAACTAGCGTGTCAGGGTCCTCCTTCACCTGCTCTGTCTCAGAGGCACGCCTACTGACTACCACGCTTCGTCCTATCATCTCCCAAATCTGGACGGGCTTGTCAATGAAGATGGATCCGAGACCGGATTTACCAACTTCGATAGTGCCGAAGATACCTTTGGCAACATGTGGTGGCGAAGCCTTTTTGGCCGAGATGAGATCCCAGACACCGCCTGCCGACGCAGCGCCCTCACTGATATCGCCTGTCTCCCGCACGGATACGTTGTAGGTGCCAGGTGAGACACCTTTCAGCGTCATATCGAGGATGGTCATATCAGACGAGACCTGTACCATACGAATCAGGCCACGAACGTGCTGTACGGTCGGGACTGAGGACGCGTGTGTTTCGAGAATGCACACGGCTGCCATGCCATCTGTACCGCTGCCTCTGAGAATTGCATCGCGGCCTGTGGGTCACGAATAGGTCAGTATGTGGATTGATGGTAGAAAGAATGCATATAGGTGGAAGGTAAATGACGAACCTGTCTCTTCGATCGCCTTGACAACCTCAGATGGTGCGCACGTTCCCGCAACAGATACCACTTGCTTCTGTAGATCTGCCGTCACATTATGAACACCTATATCCAAGTCAGACCGTGCATGATTCTGCGTGGCTATCGCTGGGGAAATGAACCTGGAAGTCGGTACAGAGACGTGGAGACCGACTGCACACAATCTTTGCAAGAGAGCGGCACTTGGAAGGTAGTTTCAAATTCTGGAATAGTCATGGTAGGCTGAGTTGATTCGATACTATTGTCATAACATGTTCATCGAGACCCTACAAAGTGAACTAGCGATTGACATCAGTGCGAAGCAACAGGTTTGATTACATATCAGATTTCTGTGATTCTCTAGAACTTGAGGGCCTCGGGCCCCTCCTGCCACTGCTCAGGTGGGCAAGTGGGTAGGTAGGCAAGTAAGGTGTGTAGGGTAAGGGTTCGAGATTAGATGCGCCACATACACCAGCCGCAATAGGCCCTGTTAGCCACATTTGCGTGGCCGCAGGCACCTCCGAGCTGCATACTTCCGAATGCTCTTGATATTCGCAGTTGAGACGAATCCGAAAGCCATCAAACCAAATTCACAAACTCTTAACACCCTCGCCATTGATATTGCTCCCGGGTAGAATCACGCAGATATTGGACTTGCGCCGCGCCGACTGGCATCACTACATACCAACAAATCTTCACCCAACCCGCGCACAAAGGGGGTCGCTCCTAGCCCACAAAGATGTCTGCATATGTTGGCCGCACTCGCCTCGCCTTTTCGCGTACATGGCATCAAATAGACGTCGGCTCAGACCCTCGGCCTTTGGGTCGCCTTGCTTCCCAGATTGCGATTGTCCTTCAAGGCAAGAACAAACCCACCTGGGACCCATCCAACGACCAAGGCGACTACGTCGTTGCTACTGGATGCCACAAACTCCACACAACCGGCAAGAAGAAGGCTCAGAAGCTGTACCGCACACACACGACACGACCGGGTAGTCTGAAGGAGATGAGCATGGAGAACTTGATGGAGAAATGGGGCGGCGGAGAGGTTCTGCGGAGGGCAGTTAGAGGCATGCTGCCAAAGAACAGGTTAAGAGACGAGCGAATGAAGAGACTGAAGTGTGAGTGCTTCTTTTTTCCCCAGTCGTGCATCCAGACAAATCGAGAACCAACGAGACTGACGTATATTGTAGGCTTCGAGGGTCAAGCACACCCATATAAGCAGAACATCCTCAAATTGGATCTTACCGTGTCGAATCCTTCTATCGTGGACGAGCTGAAGAGCAGGCCCTTCCAGACTCCTGTACAATAGTTCTACCGCCTGGATTTACTTGCGTTCGAGCGATCACATTCATCAAAATGTGTACTTCACCTGTACTTCTACATTACGCCTACAAGCGGGTTGGTCTCATACGCTTCGCCGATGCGGTCATTTTTCACCACGACTGAAGAACACCACCCGGTAACAAACAGCCGAACAGGAAGCTCAAACGGTGTTGGATGATTGATCTTTTCCCCACTGGTTGCAGCTCGACCGTTGTCTGTTGGTTCACTGGCAGTGGTTCAGCTATGCTGCAAGCGCCCGACCACCAGACATACTTCTCTGAGGTTATCAATCCAAGGGTATGCCTCGCCAAGATTGGCTACATCACGGGTGCACACCTAAACTTTATTTACGTAGTTGTTCCTTCTTCGGCTATTCGAAATCTGTGGCCGATACCCTGCGGAATATATCCATCTAAACTATGTCAAACTGACTTGCATTGCAGGCACCAAATGCAGAAAACCGGTGTCGCTTCTATGTCCTTCAACATTTTCAATAGTTCGGAGAGCCCTCGTGATCCGGATGTAGTTCCATCATACCGAGATGGCTGTCTCGCCAAGATATGCCGATCGTATCAATACTCGAACTGGGACCAGATAGGTGGAGCCTGTATTGAGGGACGAGGAACGAGCAAAAATCATGATCCACGCATAAGCGGCGCTGAAGTCAGTGCGTAGGCATCGATGACCACAACTGTAAGAAGTAATGTGACTACCGTTCTTAAACAAGATCCACGGTTCTTTACCAAGGGACTTGAAGGAAACGGTCCGTGAAGATGCGATCTGTCGATCAGGCTGCAGGCATGTGCCACTCCGAGTGAATTCGAAGCGCAGCCACAATCACGCGCCGAGCCCTACTCGAGTGCTGAAGAAACGCTCTTGTCAATTACGGCAAACAGTATGCCTGGATTCGGCCGAGAGTCCACTTCCCAATACGGGGAGAAGCGGCCGGCAAGGAGGCTTGAGTGGCACAGCATGTCGGACCCGACGGCTTGGGAAGCGTACCCACCCAGCCCATTGATATCGGCTACTCTCTCCAGTATATGGTAACAGTAGCAGCATGCGAGACCGAGGAAAGAACGGCGCTTTTCTCGCGGCAGCACCTATATCCTGGTAATATAAACAGTTCGTATCCATTACTGGCTACAACTTCGTTATTGGGTCCTGTTCCAAGGAGGGTTCAAGCATGACATAAATACCAAACTTCTGCTATGCTGGCGCATGCGATCATTGTTTTTCGAAAGGTCTTGCGGACGGGTGAAAGATGCAGCTGATCGCAACCTGGGCCCAGGAGGCGATGGTCGAGCAACGTAATGGCCAGTCCTGTCAATATCCACCCCAGCCTCGTCTGGATCATCAGCAAACAAGTAAAGCAATGGGGGTCAATATCGGATGGGGCTGAGAGGACAACACGGGAACACCAAGGCATGGGTCCTGCTTCAGCATTGGCCCAATAAAACCGGTAAATCTATAGGCGGAACGGATCCTGCGAGACATTTTGGTGGCCCGATGCCGACTTTGCTGTGGCGCACAAACGCGAGCTGTGCTGACCAGCATTGTGCAAATAGCAGCAAGCGTCCGTGCCAAATAGTAGAGATGCTAATTAAACTGGACGCTTCCATTGAATTGAAATCGCCAATGCGCTCGCTACACTGTAATCTACCTACCAATTGCACCCGCAGTAGTATCCCAGCGCTCAGGATGCGCTAGACCGAATCTTTGCGAGCGGGATAGACGTTTGTGGCCTGCAGATGGATCTCCACTTTCGCTATTACTCTGGCCCTTAGACAACCAATGTCCGGCATTAGCGCAAGATCAGACGAGCAGCCAATGATTCCAACCACGCCAGCGGGCCCTTACCATCATCCAAAGAGCGTCAAGTTGGTCCATCCAATTCAAGTGGGATATCCAGCCTCGCCATTTTGGAACGAATACCGCCTGAGGGATGGTTCTAAGGTAGGCTGTGAATCTCCAGTAGCACCGCTTCCAGGACAGGCTAAGGAACAGCGACGTGGAGGGGATGTCGTCTTGCCTGCAACCCTGCATGATGCAGATGATGGCGACGCCCATCCGGTGTGCAAGAATATGGCCGGTGCTGGTATGGCCGCTTGCTTTTTCGGCTCGAGCCAGTCTCCCGATGTGTGCTTTACAGTAGGAGAGCAAGCGATCGAAGTCCCACCGCGGCGGATACACCCACCCGCACTCAGTTCATGCACCCACCACTAATGCCAGCCTGCACGGCGCGATGACGACCGGATGACCATCGGCAGGCGGGACTGCAAGACATAACGTTGATGTGAACGTTGCTTAAAACTAACCCGGCTGAACGCCTTCCTTTTCTGGATGTCTGGTCTGTGCCGACAACACAATGGCGCAGTACCCCGAGCCTAGCCTGGACGCTAGGTGCAGTGATCGACCCTGGAAGTAAACAGGCGCTCGCGGCTGGCTCTGCTTCTATACAATGGGGCTCTCAGTCCACACTACCCCATCCTCTACGCCTTCGTCTTTTCCTCCTGCCATTTTCTGAGCGAGGTAGACAGGCACAAGAGGGACAATGTCCCGTTCGCGCCACCACCATCACTCATCCTCGTCGTCTGCATCCAGCCGCCATACTGTCATCTCTTGCATCATCCAGTCGTTTGATTCGGCTCCTCCGACTTTCAACAGTGCCCATTATGAGTACATATCGTCGCTCAGTGGCAGGGGATCCGGCCAGCCCCAGGCGGAAGCTCTTGGGACTTATGCACGCCTACCAGGTGTCTCGCGCGTGACGGCATCCAAATTCTCTGCGACTACGAGCGAGCATACGTCAAGTGGGAGCCATGGCAGCGCAGATCGATCGGGTCGCTCACAGGATCCTGTCGATCGCCTGCTGAACTCTCTCCGTAGCGAACTACCGTCTTCAACCAACGCCCCACCCCCTCCGCGGCAGCCAGACGTGAGACGTCAAGCACCAGATGCTTCCAACGTGCCCAACCGTAGCGCTCCCGCTCCACAGCGCAAAGAACACGGGTCGCAGCCTGACAAGGCGAAGCTAGCACAGGCTAGCCCAGCGACGTCGACTTCATGGCGGAACAGCTACAGTACAGTTTCGACCGACCTGCTGCTGTTCGGCAGTTCGTCATCCAGTGAGGTGATGAGCCCTGGGCAGCACAAACGCGTCTCGAGAACGGTCAACACCCAGGTGTTGCGGCATCTTTCAAGGACAGAGAGGACTATTGTTGAGGCCCTATTGCAGAAGGCCGTTGCAAAGAGCAAGCATCCACATATCGACGTCGCAATCGACGAAGAGCAGGCGTTGGCATTTCCGCCAGAAGCAAACTCGGGCAAGGATTGGAAAGCTGCAAGTACTGCTAACAGTGAACCGTCTCGGGCAGAGCCAGCAGGGTCAGCACAACCAGAGCCGAGACACAAGAGTGACAGGCAGACTAGACGGCATAAAACCGCTCGGAGGAGTCGAGCATCGGAGCCCAGCACGGACGGTCCTCCGGAATGGGTACCAAATGTGCCACGGCTGGATGATTATGCGCGAGGAGCGGGTGATTCTCTGCCACGCCCTCTATCCTTCCAAAGCGCTAGCAGAAGTAGCGACGCTTTGCCAGAACACCTGCTTCAGCAAGCCAAAGTGCAACCACGTCCTGGTCCGCAAAAGCACCAATTCCTAGATGGTGGCTTCCAGCCATGGCAGCGAGACACGATAGAAGATGAGATCATATCGCGTCTACGTTCTCCACGATTGAACTGTAAGGTGCGGGATGCATTGAGCGGGCGTGTCATCAGCTTCTCAGAAGTCGGCGATCCAAATGGCAACGCTGTGCTTATGTGCACCGGTCTCGGATTAACGCGATATGTCGCCGAGCTGTTCCATGAGTTGGCCCTGGCATTACATCTCAGGATCATTACTATAGAACGGCCAGGTATAGGAGCCAGTGAGCCGCATTCACCTTATGATGCAACCGGCCCGCTTGCTTGGCCAAGTGATGTAAGGACTGTGTGCCACCATATTGGCGTGAGGACCTTCAGCATTCTGGCGCATTCTGCAGGTGCCGCGTACGGTATGGCAGTTGCGCTGACACTACCTCAAATGGTACGCGGCAAAATCCATTTACTGGCACCGTGGATACCACCGAGCCAGCTGGAAGGTCTTGCACCAGAAGACATTGGGTCGCGTGTCGGACGTTCGCAACGGATATTACGAAAGCTGCCAACACCAGTCATCCGAATGGCGAACCTCCCTGTTGTTAACGCCGCAACTGCGTCGATGCGACCGCTAAAGCCATCGAAGCCGTCGAAACGGAACAAGAGAATGTACGACGATGTCAACAGCAGTCCTCAGAGCCAGAGCTCAGGTTCGCGCACTCGCCACCCTGGGATTCGACACTCGATGATCATGATGGATCATTACCTTCCAGGAAACTGCACTCTTGAGTCTCTACTTTCTGGTGGAGACGCCATGCTGGCTTCGGCAGGAGACTCAGATGTAGCGGGTCGAGTTCAGCCTCTCGGACCGTATGATCTGGCTACCGGCCACCCTCTGATCGCTGGCAACCGAGCCGATACAATGACCAGAGCTGTAGTAAGCCGTCGCATGGCCCAACGAACTTGGGAACTTGCAATCGAGGACGGTAACCCAGCAGTTGATCTGCTCGTCTGCATTGAGCGAGACCGGAAGATCGGCTTCAGTTTCTTCGATGTTCCACTTGAATTAGTGATCACACACGGTTCAGAGGATAGACGGATACCTTTGGAACACGTTTTCTGGCTGGCTGAGAATTTCAACAAGAGGGTGCCGCCAGCAGAATTCGATGAGGATATCCACACGCTCATACAAGAGCAGGAGGGCCTCGGCAGAGGCATCCGGAACGATGGGCGAACTTCCCCCAGGGAGCGGTGTGAGCTTCGCATTCTTGAAGGCCAGGGACATAGCCTTATGGCCGACTCCACCGTAGTTTCCAATGTTCTAGGCGAAATAGCAGCTGCCTGGCAACGATGAGTGACGAATGCTCGAATTGAGCCATTTACTGCACATAACGAATCTGACGAAGCGAGATGCCGGATCCGAATCAGTGTGTAGAGATGAGAAAATAGTGTAAATAATTGTGCGGAACTTTCAATGCATCTCAGGGATGTCGATATCTTTCGGCGCTCATTTCATTCTCTAAAAAACCATCTTCTAATCACGTCTTGACCTGCGGCGTAGCACCACCGCGGAAGTATGCAGCCACACTCTTCTCCACGTATTTGCCAACCTGGTCGACTTCAAGATTGACGCCGTCACCCTTCCGTTTTGCACCCATGACCACCTTCTCTTGTGTGTAGGCAATAAGCATGACCTCGAACCAGCCTTCGAGGTCATTGACCTGCGTCACAGTCAAGGAGGCGCCATCAAGGGTGATGAAGCCCTTTTCCACGATGTAGGTCAGGACAGCGGGATCGTTGGGTTTGAGGCGGAAGGTGATTGCATTCCCATCCTGCCTCGTCTCCGCAATCTCGGCGACGGTGTCCACATGACCCTGGACAAAGTGCCCTCCCATACGCGTGTCGGCGCGGACGGCGCGTTCTAGATTGACGCCGCTGCCTTCCCGCAGCGAGCCCAGGTTTGTCCGGCGCAGGGTCTCAGGCGCAACGCCCACCTTGAACTCGGTCGGTGAGAATTCGGTCACGGTCAGGCATGTTCCGTTGACGCTGATGCTGTCGCCCAGGTGGCAGTCGCCGAGGATGTCTGCGCAGTCGGAGATGGTGAGCGAGGTCCCGCCGCCGCCCGAGGCGCTGGTGTCGAGGTTCTGGAGCTTGGAGACGGCTTTATTGTTCGCGGCGAAGTCAGCACGGTAAGGCACCTCTCGCGCGACGGTCTTGTCGGAGGATGCAAGGCATCGTCGCCCGTGAATACATCAATCAACGTCTACACCTACTGCCAATCGTCTCGACGATGCCGGTGAACATCTTCGAGGTTGTTGTGGGTTGCTGGCTGTGTTTCTAAAAGGACTCTGTTTGTCTGCTCTTATCGCGAGATGGTGTCGCAAGACGATTGCACCCGCCCACGCAGAGATGGCGAAGCTGTTCGGTGACACATCCCACATTGCTCGACTAGCAGACGTGTCTTCAGCCTTCGCGTGGCAATGGCTACCCCACCAACAAGCGGCTGGACCCGTCGTGGCCTTGGACGCCACAGCGCGGTGGCGTCTGACCGGGCCTGGCAGACGGGAATGCATGAATGCATGAAGGGGGATGCGAGATTAGCTAATGGAAGAGGAGAGGCCACAGGTGGGCGATGACGAGGAGAGGGACCGGA
Organism: Leptoxyphium fumago; assembly: GCA_001660795.1. Lineage (NCBI taxonomy): Eukaryota > Fungi > Ascomycota > Dothideomycetes > Capnodiales > Capnodiaceae > Leptoxyphium > Leptoxyphium fumago. The sequence continues at coordinate 84,464 of LSHF01000082.1, forward strand.
CCCTGAAACGGCAGCAACGTGCGCCACACGATCCGCAGAATGTTCGAAGGTCGCAAGCAATCGCGGGCAGCGCCAATCATCGGAGACGCCAAGGGGTCACGTATTGCTCAGACGGGAATATCATGTCGTCTTCGATCGTCTACAAATCCCACTTGCTCTAGGTAGCTACTGCAACAGGTATTGCTGCCGCCGCCGCCCCGGCCTGCCTTGAGTCCGTTGCCGACTCGAGTGGGCGTGTTTCGCCTCTGCCACGCTCGCTCACTGCCAACTATGCCCACTTGGACCATGCTATGCCGTGCTATCCCATTCTATACTGTACTATCCTGTCCTATACTATACCATCCATCCTGCCTGCCTACCCTGTCGCCGTCTTTCGCTCTCTACAGCAATGAGCGTTGACATCTCTTCTTTCAACTTCTGTATTATGCATCTTTGCCATCGCCCTTTTCCAGCCGATCCCCCAGGATTATAATTGTGGCCTCGTTCTGCATTACCATCGTTGTTCGTCTGTTCCATCCGCTTGACGTGGGCACCTTGACGCAGTCCCAGCCGGTCGGATTTACGAAACAATCGACGTCACCATCAGCGAGCCCTGCACTTACTTAGGTATTACCTACCCAGGTATCCAGCCCGTACAGCACCACTAGCGAACCATTCCCACCCAGATCGCATTCCTTGACCCTCGTCCGTCCACTGCTGGCAATCGCATTCGGTACACAGGCGCTATCGCCCTTTCTCAAAAGAACTTCGCCCCATTAAGAAGATTGGAAATCAGATGGAGCAGGGCTGCAGGCAGTGCCTAACCGACGGTAGTATCTGATCACCAGACATACAACACCACCACCACCAATAACAACAACAACAATAACAACAACGACGACAATACCAACTCGACTGACAAACGGACGACACTGTTCGGGAGAGTTTCCTGCAATACCACTATCCACATTCATGAGCAAGCATGAGCCGGGCGACGACGTAGGAATGCTGAGTCCTCTGGCAGCACATGGAGATGCACGCGCGCTGGTCCGCCTGGTACAATGTCCAATCTGCTCCAAGCCTCTCAGGCAACCGGTAACATTGCCGTGTGGGCATGCGCTTTGTCGAGCGTGCATCCCCCAAGCCTACGAGAGGCCCGCTATCTCGTACCCTGGCCTTCCCGCTCGTCGGAATGCCATCCCTTGCCCTTTTGAAGAGCACGGTCAGTCGCATCCAGTCTCGGACTGCAATGTAGACGTGACGTTGTCAAAGGTCATGGAATCTATCGAAGATGTTGTCGCCAAATACGTCACCATCTCAACAGCCGATCCTATTCCCCTGGAGACCGGCATCAGCATCGAGAGCGATATCACTGCCGAGATTGACTCGGAGAAGTCAGATTCATATACTCTACCTGGCGGCCGGCTCGTCGCGACATATACCCTGGCTGCACAGGGAGGTCTGGAATCTTCGACGAACGTCACGTTCGAGGATGCCGGAGACAGACATGATGACCTGAAGGCGCAAGATGCCAGTGTGCTTCAAGAGATCGTTGAATCAACGTCAAGCTTGGTCGAGTGCCATGTATGCTATCAGGCCATGCTTGAGCCTGTTACCACATTCTGTGGGCATAGCTTGTGTAGAAGGTGCATGACGAGATCACTCGACCACTCGTTGCACTGTCCTACATGTCGAAGACCGTTGACCGTTCCACCGTCGCTTCTTGACTATCCCAACAACAAGACACTGGTCGCCTTGCTTAACAACTTGTGCCCGGACGTTATCGCCTCGAGGGCAGAGGCGGTCGCCATCGAGGAGAGTGGAGGACAAGGCGGGCTCAACGTGGCGCTGTTCGTCTGCACCCTTGGCTTCCCTCGGATGCCGACGTTTCTTCGCATCTTTGAACCTCGATACCGTCTGATGCTAAGGCGGTGCCTCGAGGGTTCAAGGGAATTCGGAATGCTCATGTACAATCGATACGGTGAGCCGCAGGGGGATCTTGGGCCGGTCCACTTCTACCAATATGGCATCATGCTCCGCGTCGTGCATTCACAACTAATGCCGGATGGCACCAGCATTATAGAGACTAGAGGAGTCTATCGTTTCAGAGTGAGGGCACATGGGACCCTCGATGGGTATTCGATCGGCAGGGTAGAGCGTGTTGAGGATGTGCCCCTGACAGAGGAGGAAGGCATCGAGGCCGAGGAAACGTCTCTCCCCCCCGCGCCAGAACATGCCGATGCAAGTGAGCACCTCAAGCGCATGTCGACGCAGCGCCTCCTGTTCATCGGTCAGGAATTCGTCACCAAGATGCGTGGCCGTAGTGCTACCTGGCTCCAACAACGAGTGCTGGACATACATGGAGAGCCACCAGAAGACGCGGCGCTGTTTCCGTATTGGTTTGCCAGCGTGCTTCCAATCAGTGAGGAGGAGAAGTACAAACTTCTCCCAACGACGACAGTACGCGAACGACTCAAGATCATAGCAGGCTGGATCCACAGGATCGAGTCGCAACGCTGGTGAGTCCCTCCACGGTGGCGTCGGTGCTGCCGACACTGCTTCTCCAATTCTCCAGCCTAACATAAGGTGCAGATCCGCCTTGATTGAGGCCACTGCGAAATGCAAGGCCTTCCTGCCCCTTACGCGTACAGACGACTGACATGTTGGTTTGTCAGGTATCAGAGCAACACATGCCGTGTCTTATGACTATCTTTGGGACGTTTGGCTCCCTTCATATTGGTCCTTCTTGCTGTTTTCGGTCATTGGCACCGTACGCGTGATTCAACGAGCGAATGATCGGATGATCTTGTGCAGTCGCAAGCTCTGCTATCTCCCGTTGGTAGACGGCCGACGCAAAAGGGGGCCTCGTCCTGTGACCAAGTACCGGGATGAGGAGCTCAACATCATACACGTTGTCATTGTCACTGCGTGAAGCCATTAGGCCAGCGGCAAATGCCTATACCTGATGGGCTTACAGGCCTGCAGTCGTTCGGTGACATCCCGAAGCGTTGATGTCTATCGAATCTTAGCCTTCTACGACGTCTGGCTTTGTAAGGGTCGCCATTTGGTTGCATGCCTCAATCCACGATCCGAGTGGAGATAGGGAGCCGTGTTTGATATCGATACCAACGAGGTCCCACAGAAGCAGCCTTCACATTGTCCACGAATCGTTAGGAGACATGCGATCTTGCTATTTTTATGATATAGCGGGTCATCACACAGGCAACATGCATCACGCCAGGAAAAGGTGTTCGTCCGAGTACAGAGTATTGTATTGTAAGTGGATGAGAATGCAAATACGACAAGTCATTGAGGATTTTCGGCCCTTGCTCGTCCCATGTGCGTGGTGCCTACACGTGTGCGGTCCCTTTCATCAACGGTTGTTACCATAAATAAATGTTCCCTTGCCTGTCATGAAGCGCATATAGGCGCGGCAGAATCCTCATATGTACGCTGTGCATACAACTTGCGCTTGACCCCCGACAAGCAGCCAATGCAAAGCTCAGAGTAGCCGCCGCCCATTGCTCGGCCGTGGCAGCGGCATTACCTCGTGGCCGGCCATGCCGATTTGCAGGTTGCAGACGATAGACCGCCGGTCGCAGCTACAGGCCAGGCCAGTTCAGGCCCAGTTCGAGAACTTATTATTATCACAGGTTGATGAGACCATCCAAGAGGACAAGTCCTCCAAGACGGCCGGCGCGGTTAACGGCTGGCCAATGAGAGGTCGCCGTGCCTGAATCAGGCAAATCCGCTGCGAGGTTAATAGGGCCAGAACTGCACGTACAGGCGAGGGCTGCCTCAGGCTGAGGCTCAGGCTTTAGGCCGGGCTTGGCCCAGGGCGCCCCTCCATTGCCTCTCCCAGCCATAGTCAGGCGAAAGTGGCATGGATTGATGGAGACCAACATCCAAAGTATGCAATCCTCTTTAGAAGTCCCGAACTGTACCTCCTATCGCATCTTGGATCCAGGGTAAGCCCCTTCCCACGCATGAACGACCTCCTCTCGACCACATAACTGCATACATACATACATCGCCCGTCCGTCCCTGTGTCACTCCGCCCATTCCACCCTTGCGGCACCCTGTAGACGCCCTCAATCCCAAAAAGTCTCCCCCACCTTCTCTCGTCGCACGAGTGACGGTCGTGAAGTCATGTCATAGCGAAGGTGCATTAGGAGATCGAACCGAAGCGCAGGCTACTCGACCTCGGAGCGCCTTGCGCCTGCAGAGTCTGGGTAGAACGGGTCGATTCTGGTCTCTGCAAAACCCAATAATCCGGAATCCCTGGGACTTCCCGTCGGCCTCATGTCGCTGAAGCAAGAGATCGAGACCTGGGTCGCTGCCCTGGCAGCCTACGACAACAACGAGTTCGACAGCGCCCTCAGCTGCTTCGAGACCATCGCGGATACCTCCAAGATCCTCTTCAATTGCGGCGTCATACATGCAACGCTTGGCGAGCACCCGAAAGCGGTCGAGTCCTACCAACGGGCTGTCCAGCTCGACCGCTTCCTTGCAGTGGCATATTTCCAGCAGGGAGTTAGCAACTTCCTGATGGGCGACTTCGAGGAGGCTCTCGCCAACTTCAATGATACACTGCTTTACCTGCGCGGGAACAACCACATCGACTATGACCAGCTCGGCCTGAAATTCAAGCTTTATTCCTGCGAGGTGTTGTTTAATCGAGGACTATGTTATATCTACTTGCAGCAATCCGAGGCTGGCATGTTGGATCTCATGTATGCCGCAAAAGAGAAGGTCGTACCGGATCACGATGTGATAGACGAGGCGATCAGGGAGGCGGCTGAAGGCTACACTGTCTTCTCAATTCCTGTCGGTGTGGTCTACAGACCGAACGAAGCCAAGGTCAGGAATCTGAAAATGAAGGACTATCTTGGGAAAGCCAGGCTGGTTGCAGCCCATCAGGAACAGACCAAACTCGACCCTCGACGGGCAGCTGCAATGGCCGCGACCGGCGTTGCCGACAGGCCTGGGTCAAGTCTCTCATATGGAGCGCTGAACCTGGTCAAGCCAGGTCTCGTTAGCAGGGTGAGACAGCAATCAGAGCCGCCGGTCAATCGGCACGCCTTTCCTCCAACACCTCCTCCAGAGCCGGAGAGGGCGAGCGCCAACTATGCACCAGGCCACTCACGCATGAGGTCGTCAGAGAGCATCGCGACAAACTCGAGCGGCGGGCTTCAGGCTTCCCGACCAGCAGCGAAGCCCCTACGGCTAGAATTGGGAGCGGCAGCTTTCGAGAAGCAGAAACCTCAAGATGCTCCGAGGATAAATGTCCAACGTTCGGCATCAGAGCGGCCGAACGTGCGCCGACCATTCTCCAATGCGTCGTCGAGAAGTCACGACAGCCGGCGAAGGGACGAGCGGTACAGCCATCAAGATAGCATACCCGAAATGAGCATCCAGGAGGACTCTATCCAGGCGTACAGCGAGCAGGCGCACTACACACCCGACCGCAATCAGCAGCAACAGCAGCTGCAACGCACCCAGACGACATCGACCAGCCACTCGCATTATGATCTCATCGAGGAGGCCGAATACGAGGACGAGGAAGATGACGGCTCGATAGAGCCGCTCGCGTTCGAAATCATCCCACCACAGAGCGTGCAACAGAGACAACGGTCAAGATCTCGACGTGCACCAGAGTTACGCAGGCTGCGGATCAAGGTGCATGGAGAGGACATGCGGTATGTGATGAGCACACCGGACGTGACCTACGAGGAGTTGTTACATCAGATCAAGCAGAAGTTCGGACTTAGCTCCGGCTTCAAGCTGAAGATGAAGGATGAGGAGGGCGACCTCATCACGATGAGTGACCAGGACGATCTCGACATGGCGGTAGGCATCTGCAAGGCCGCGGCGGCGAAGGAGATGCAGAACATGGGCAAGTTGGATCTATGGATCCAGCAGATGACATGATGTTTCATCCAGCCTCGCGTGCACGAACTTTTGAATGAATTAGCATGATCACCAGATACCAAGCATTCTCTTCACATATTTAGCATTTGAAACAAGCCTTTTTTTTCCTGATCACAATCAAACTCTCAAACAAGCGTGTCCCTGAGTATACCTACCCTTTTCGGTGCTGTCTCGTACTGTATGACCATACGATGGTGGTGAGCCGAGGTGGGCCAGGTCATCCTGAATGACCAAAGCAAGGGTGCAGCGATCCTTGTGCTCTGCATGAAACCCCCATGTTCGAGGACAAGCCTTCCAGCGCGCGAGGACCTCACAGAGTGTCATGCAGCTAGATAATAGCACGAGGATGCAATCAATGTCTACCGGCCAGTGAAGCGATGCAAAAAGTCAGACAATGACAAATTGTCTAGGTGTGAGAGCCTGGAGAAAGCGAGGCCAGGAACGACATCTAGTTGCCGTACTCCAAACACGGAGCAAGGAATCATTGGCATTTAGTTCCGGCGCCAGCACATACAGATAAGATATTGCAGGATCTACAATGCCGAGGTTGGAGAGCATATTACCCACTCTCACTCACACTCACACGCAACATACAGTACAGCACCACCAACGCACAGAGCATCAGCTCGCGATGCAGAAGGTGAGAAATAATTACTGAGCATTGGAGATACTGCACAGGGGACAGGGTCCGAAGGCAGAGTGCCAATTTCGGGTAGATGCGACGGGCCCAGCCGCGAGCGTCAGGTACTCACCCAAGCTGCCGGGAATCTGGATTGGGAGATTCCATCTGTCTGTGTTGAGTGTCAAGTCGCTATGGGCAAGCGCAGTATTACCATACCATCCGGTAATACCCCAGGTCAGAGCCAGTGGGGCCAGCTTGTCTGGAAAGGGAAATTTAACGACGGCAGCAAAAGCACAGAAAAAGACGGATAAAAACCCAACTTTTCTGTTAGGCGAAGAGGTGGAGCAGACAGCGGGGAGGTGGGAAGGAAGGGAGATCTGTCGTTTTCCACACACACTTTCGCCGGCTGCATAAACGCATGCATCGTCCCCGCCGATGTTTGGAAACAGCGGCAATTGCTGGAGTAGTTTCAGTTGAGGAGGGTTGAGTTTGTCCGGAAGAACGCTCTGCCTCGATCATATCACGCACTTCAACCAGAGACGACTCTATGATCATCTCCCACTACTGATGCAGCTGAGGAGGATAGCGAGTGCATGCACGTTTGTACGTTTGTACAGTACCTCTCCATGTCTCGTGTGCATGTACGTCGGTGGACAGACCCTGCTCTCGGTAGGCGCCCGATTTATCAGAACGATCAGAGCCAGGAGGGAAGGTCGCGGTGTAGCATCTGTCAGCATAGGTAGCTGGCTGACTCCCTTGCTAACAGAGCACGAGTATTGAAGTACTGGATTACCATATTGAACCAAACTGTATAGGAGATAGGTGCTGGAAGTACGGTAGATGAGACCAAGGAGGGCAGGATTGTGAACGCGACTCATGTAGCGGTGGTAGTGGCAGCACACAGGAGTAGCGAGCGGCTGACAGGGCTGACAAGCAAGAAAACAGTTCACACGCCGGAGAGAGCACTGGTGCAGCAATCTCACTGCTTACACAACACACCCACACCCAGATGCACACAAATCTAATCCCCAGGTGACCTGCCATCCCTACCTCTGCAGGAAAGCGAGTGGAACGTTCCTTCGCAACGACGGACCGCAATCGGATGTCGAGGGCGAAGCGAGGCGAGCGCACGACGGAAATCCAGCTGAGGTGTTTTCCTACATGTTCTGGCGGAGGTTGAGCGGACCGCACTCGCGCACACACGTACTCACTTGCCTGCTGCAGGCAGGTTAGGCTGTGAGGTGTTTTCGAGGTGCGAATTTATGATTATCGTTAGGTTGGAGCCAACGGCTCTGTCTAGGTTGCCGACTTATCCGTAGTGGACNAAAAAAACACAAGCTCATTATCCATTTGCATACCGTTTTTGCCGTGTTTCGACTATGCAAAGGGGGAGATGGGTGGAAATAGGAGGGCTTTCGGCCTTGACGGACGTAGCGGACGAGAGAGGGAGAGAGCTGTGATGCGCGCGTTCCATCGCATCCCGTCCCGCCTTGAGCCTGATATGAGGTCATTGCGGTGAGTAGCCCGGTGACAGGCGGCAGCCCTGAACAACCAGGGCTGAAATACTCGGAGAAGGGTAACACTGTACAGTACACGCTGCATCACCAAAAAGAAGCCGCGGTACTGTATAGAAGAGAATCCGCAAGCTTCCAGCTGGCTACCCGAGCTAAACCAAGATGAGACCTCGGGATCGACGTACCTAGGTACAATTCATGCTTGACCTGCATCTGGCGTGGATTATTTTCTTGTGCACGGCATGCTTTTGTACCTANGCAGAATTTCAACGAAGCCGACTGTGATGTCTAGGATGAAAGCGAGCATCGAATGGAAAGTACAGAGAGATGAGAAGAGAGATGAGAGACGATCAGGTATTCTTCAAAGGTTTTGATTCTTTGTAGTAAAAATTCTACCTAGGTAGTGTTTGTAGTTGGTCGCTGCCCTCAATCTAACACACGTAGACGTGCGGAGAGAGCAGTCGACAGAATTAACATTCAGTAGCCTCCGTGCGTCAGGATAGGCCTGAAGTCATGTAAGAGTAGTAGAGTTCCAGTTCCAATAGATCGGAGATTGATCCCAATTCCCATTTTCCAAAAAGACAAACAGCGCCACCGCTAAAAAGCCAATCGCTCAAGTCGCTCGCTCAAACGCTAGACGATAACAACAACAACAGACGAGATCGTGGAGATGGTGTGGGGAAGCTCAGCAGGCCGCAATGACAGGAGTCTGCGGCTGGCGAGGGAAGAGTTCCGCCATCTGGTGTTGGGACTTGTCGTCGTAGAATGTGGTTGTTGTGATCGCCTCGCGATCCTTGATGGAGAACTCCATCGTCGAGCTCTCTGGCGATGGTGGCATCGACTCCTCTTCTGAGTCCGAGTCGTCGTGGGTGAGCTCTGGTGGTGAATGCCTCGAGGCCACTCTGGTCAATGGCTCCATCATCATGTCCTCGTCGTCGGCCTCTTCGTCGCTCTCGTAGTCCTCGTCGATCTCGACAGAGGAGAATCTCATTGGTGGCGAGCGCACGTTGCGCATTGGGATGTAGAAGTCGGACGCTTCGTCGTCCTCTGAGTCTTCCTCGTAGGCGGATGACTCGTCTTCAGAGTCTTCGTCCGAATCCTCGTCGGATGAATCGTCACGGTCGTCCTCAACAGTGTCGTACCACTGGACGTGGCCGGTTGGCTGGGCTTGCTTTGGCGACGATCCTCTGACGGATTCGTTGAACCAGGCCTCCTGCTCGCGCTCGGCATCGGCGAGCTCGACCATGAGGGTGTCGAGCAGGTTTGCGTGGCCGACCAGGCGCCTCAGGTTGTGGTCTGGACGGCCAGCCTCCCTGCCCAGCTTGGTGCGGGCAGTGGAGGCGATGTAGTAAGTCTGGGTCAGGGACATCTTCTGCTTCTTGACTGGTGGCAGAGCAGGTGAGGATTGGGTGGATTGATCTGATCTGAGATGGGAAGTCATGGCTGCTGGGTGGTTTTGTTGATTGCTCGTAATGCGATATGAGTCAATAATGGCGACTGATGGACAGTGAAATTGCTCAGCCAATGGGGGTGGTGCACGGTCTATGACTCGGATCCGGGGGTTGTGTATGTGGCAGATGTGGTGAGGTACTGCTGCAGGCTGCTGGGTGTCCCTTTTCTAGAAGTATCTCAGATGGGTGTATGTGTGTTGTTGTGGAGGTGGGACGAATTGAGATGCTGGAACAGAGAGGGGTCTACAGGACGGCGGATGGGAGTATTTGTCTCTGGAGCATCGGTGCGAGCGCATTACCATTCCATTACTGTACCGTGCGTATGCTCGGGGCAGGCGCAGTTAAGCAAAGATGCGAGCGGAGCTTAGCGGATTGGAAATTAGAGTTGCCTAGTGACTGTCTGCTACCTTCCAGCGCTGTACCCAGGTAGACTGCCTCCTACAGTACAGTAGGTACCTACCTTACAGTGCCTCCTAGGTGATGGGTCCCGGAGGAGGATGTGCTGACGTTCCGACCGGCTTTACGGCCACGGCTGCACAATTGGCCCGCTGAGTAAAGCTGATTCTTTTCTCTGGCACATCCTTCTGCTGCCCTCCATGCCCCATCCTTCTGTCACTCGGCCGATGATTAAACACGCCCTCTCCAGGATTCCACGTAGATTCCCGTTGCGGTCGGTGGTGCAGCCCATGCTTACACTACCTCCGCTGTCTGTCAGGCAGTCAGTCTGTCTGTGTACTATACAGGTACTGTCTACCTTTGCATGCTCATACCATGCCATACCATGCCATGCCATGCCGTGCTGCACTACTCTATATCCGGCTGCTATGATTCATGTCGTCGGTTGTGATTCACCATGCGCTCGCCAATCTCTCCGGTGACTCTGTTCTGTACCGAGTGATGTGCATGAGTGGTCAATCCTCCAGGCGTGCTCTGCGAGAACCGCTGCCATCTGATATCTCTGCTATGTTTGGAACATGGGCGCTGTACAGTACATACACGTCTACCACCCCACATGGCTGTGAAGGTGAAGACGGCAACGGCAGTGAGGATCTAATCTGAATGGGAAAGCTCTGCGACATCCCCACACCCAATGGGTTGCGCATTGCGTTGCTGGCCACGTCCTTGTCTTGTCACACAGCCACAGCCTCGTGGCAGGCTGGCAGGCGGTTGGTTGCTACGGCTACCCCATAACGATTCAGCTTTTATTCGACTGCCTGGCGCCCAGACAGCCCAAGGCATTGGATCGTACTGTATGGGGTTCGAGCAGTTGTTTGGCCAGCGGCCGCAATCCTCCCAGGCTGCTGTGTATACAAGCGAGCGAGTGGTGACCCGAATAGGCAACCAGCACGCGGGCGCAGTTTGTTCCATCGGCCGAGCGGCTGAATCTGTATGCTGTACAATGTGTACAATGTGTATACAATGTGTGTCATGTACGGCATAGCGCAGCATAAGGACTGGATTCTACTGTGGGACAGCGAGCGCTGCCTTACCTAACCCAAACCGACCCAACCAGACGTCACCTCACGCGGTTTTCTGCTCTCTTTGTGTCTGCTCGGAGCGGACTTCTGGATTAATCACCGTCTCCAGCCCTAACTACCTCCCGCCCAGCTAGGTAGAACGTTGCGCTCGAAGTCTGTACCTGGACACCACTCCTCCTGCCCGTGGGTTTTTCGGCACCGTAACACTTCCGGCTTGAAACTGCTCCAGTCAAGCATTGGGCTGCCAGGGAATTCTCCCTCTTGCTAGCTTACCAGCCTGGAGGGCAAGGTAGCAGCATTTCGCTTCTACCGCTTCATCGCCGCTGTAGGCAATGCCATTCGAAGTAGTCTCTGACCATGCCCATTGCATTTGACGATTTGCGTACGCCCTCTGCTCCTGGATTGCGAGCCGCTGCCACTCTCTGCTGTGCACCTATTCCGGGTTACCCATCCGCCCTGAAGCCCAAGCCACTATACAGTACAGTACCACGAAACCATGAAAGGGTCCGCACCATGCCATACGTCGTATTGTGCCTTTCGACTCATCCGCAATCACGGTGGCTCTACCTGTACATCGTTACATCCTTACCCTGCCCGGTGCGAGAATCTCGCTGATCTTTCTTACGTGCGAATGTGACAGCGGCACAGATTAGAGATCCGCTGCCGCAACCGCTAGCCTTGTAGGTACTGTACTGTAGGCAGTTCTCTCGCAGAGGTCACCGTGAGACAGTCTGGGGATTCTCCATGTCTGCCATTAATAATCCTGCACATCTCTCACGGGATCTGCTTGGCTGATCACACCTCTGGCTGACATATGTATGGCCTCGACATTTAACAGTGCTGTACATCTGCCCACACCATCCCCTCCAACCCTCGCGTTTTGCTTGCCTGCTTGGCCATCGATGATGCCTTGAATTGGTCATCGGTTTTCGNTGCGGTCCACTGTGGACAGAATCCGTGAGAAGCTCTACCGCTTTCCATTACCAGAGTTCAAACCCTTCTAGCGTCACGCCCAGGAAATCAATACCAGGAATGCTTTGGCAAACTCTGCTCGTGGCTAACTTTGTTCTGCGCACTGGTCATCTGGGCCTGCAAAGCCCTTTTCTACATATTACCTGCCTACCTACCTGCTACTTACTTACCACTTACCTGTCTAGGTAAGTACCTGCCTAGAAGTCCACGGATTTAGGTACTCAGGGTCGTCTGGCGTTTACGGAGATAGCAAAGAGAAACGTCCACTTTGACTACCGCCAGTCACCAGACTACTGAGGTCGTCAGTTGCCTTCTCGGCTTCGGGAGTTGCACATCCCCATGATCCCGATCAACTCGTGATGGCCATAATCAGTTTGAGAGCTTCTTGTCGGCTAGATACTGTAATGCGCTTGCATAAGTTGCAAGAGAGCAACTCCACCGCAACCCGTCTTGCGCCGTGCCACTTCAAAGCAAAGGCATCATTCCGCTGGATTCCGATGATCGGGTAGACAACAAGCATGACAGCTAAGCTATCAAGATGCATCATATGCGTAGGTCTCGGCGAGCATATTATGGCGACGACTTCCAGCTTTGCCGCGTTGCCGCGCCTTGGCCTGTCGAGAGTCATCCCTGATTCCTTGAAGTCTCCAAAATTGCTCCAAACACCACAACACCTAATCCCAGCAAAATCCCCAAAGTACGATGATGCTGCTTGCCCAGCTCCGTGTAGAAGAAATGACAATCGCTATGCCTGCCTTGACTGTCTTTCCATTTATGATCCCTTACTTCAGTATCGTGTTTGCGCCTCTTGCTGCTAGGTATTCCTGCACTTGAGTGGTGTTCAAGCTCTTGATGACGGCATATATTTCAGCATTGTAGTAGTAAAGACCCGTCTTAGGATCCTTGTATTTGGCTGGCAAGCCAGTGATGTCGCAGTATTTCTTCTTCGGTCTGATAGATGGCCCAGCTGCAATGGAACTATACGTCACACTCGGTCCCAAGTTGATGGCGGTCGGTGTGGCCCCTCCAGGGACCACGTTGGCTTTCGAGGCAGCGTTCTTCTCCAACACCAGCCTGCTCAGGTCCTGGCTGGCCTGGGTCGGGTTCAGGCTGACGCTGGGTGTTTCAGACCCGCTTCCGCTATCGATCTGCATTGGTGTCGTCGCGCCGGATTGCTGCACGCTGTTCATCTGGCTGTTGATCGCGCTCTGTCGCGCCCTGTCCGCCTCGTTGAGGATCTGCTTGAGGTTCTTGTTCCTGCGTTGCGGCGGCTTCCAATTCGGGTTGCGGAACGGTTTGGCGAGTTTCTGCATGTCGAGGTCGTCAAGCAGCTTCGCGTGAGTCTGCTCCGTCGAATGGATGGTGATGGGCGCCATTTTTTGAACCTTAATTGAGATCCTCTTTCTGTGCGCGTCTGCGAAATATCGAAAATGGGCGTAGGTCCGAGTCGTGTCGCATGCGCATGCGCAAAGCTGTCAGGCAACCGATTCTCCAAACAGCCGCGAGCCAAATTAAGCTTGAGGGCGTCCCGCAGNCCTAGGTAGGCAAGTCAAGACCCTGGCGTCACTGCGCGCTTCACCGTTCCCGCTCGCCGTCATCTTCATCTGCGGATACGTATCTGCCTGCGTTGCACCTCTCGACTCTCTCGAAGCCGTCGCCAGATCTCTCAAGTCCCCACGCCCAAACACCTACTCACCAGCAACCACCCACCGCACCGACGCCGCCATGAAGATCCTATATATGGGCATCCTCAGGAACGAGGCCAAGCCTGCCGTCGAGCTATGCGCCGAACGAGATCTAAGCAGCTACTCACGGTTCACGAGATCCTCGTAGGTCGTCCCAGACATGACCAGTGCAGGGCCTTGCCGCACGGCTCGGCTGCATTCGCTACCGGCTTTTTGCTAAATACTGTGTTTTCCTTGCTATTCCAGGGTCGGCGAGTTCATGTCGCTCTTCTCCCGCACCGTCGCCGAACGAACCCTCCCCGGCCAGAGACAGGATGTCGAGGAGCAGTCCTACACCTTCCACGCCTACGCGCGCACCGAGGGCGTGTGCGGCCTCATCATCTCCGACCAGGAATACCCCGCCCTCGTCGCCCACCAGCTGCTCAGCAAGATCCTCGACGAGTTCATCTCCAAGTACCCCAAGACCGCCTACCAGGGCAGCAACAGCGAGTGTCCCATGCCCGAGCTGAGGGAGTACATCGTCAAGTACCAGGACCCGCACGCGGCTGACAGCATCATGAAGGTGAGTCTGGAGGCCCTACTGGCCAGCTTATCTGCAATATGATCCTCCGCAGATACGGACACCGAGACTGACTGCAAAAATCCCCACTGTAGATTCAAAAGGAGCTGGACGAGACCAAGATCGTGCTGCACAAGACCATCGAGTCCGTTTTGGAGAGAGGCGAGAAGATTGATTCTCTGGTTGCCAAGTCGGACGGCCTGTCGGCCCAGAGCAAGATGTTCTATACGCAAGCGAAAAAGCAGAACAGCTGCTGCACAATCATGTGAGCATGTATACGATGATGATAATGATGGCGATGTAAACTCTCAACTGTGCTTTCATGGATCATGCCAACAACAAAACATGTATCTAGACGGATCCGCCCACCTGAGAAGCATTGGGACCGGCGTTTTCTGTATTTCTTCTTTTGCTTTCCAATTGGATAACGAGTGGCTACGGCAGCTTAAATAAAATACATCGGCCCTGTAGGCGATCGCTTCCCCACATTCAATCAGTCCTCATGACTTGCTTCGAAGGTGAGTTAAAGTAGGTATGTAAGTTCAATCAATAGTCAAGCCCCTTCCACCCACACCGCCCGGTCTCCCAGACGGGTGCTCAAAGGCGCTCCGGCTCATGCTCTTCCCTTGCGGGTCCGTCTCGCCTCGTTACAAGTACCGCAAGCTAATCGATGGGATGCCCTGGTGCCTTCCGAGCGCGAAGCCCTTCCGACACCCGGTCAATGGTAGCAAACAGTTACAGAGCGGCCTCATCCCCAGAGGTTACAGCCTGCTACTGTTGTTGAGGCTGGCGATCTTTGTCGATGGATCGCTTCAATATATGCATCGCGGATCTGTATCTGCAGTATCGCGTGACTATCCTGTTGGAGTCGTTTCCCATGGCGCAGCGAGCATTGGCTAGTCATATCTCATTTCGAAGATTGAGAGCTTTGTATGCTGCATAGCGCCAAGGCGGAAGTGCTCTAGAGATTGTCCAAATCTAAGGAGTGGTAGTTGGTGCAGTTGCAGCTTGAGCGGTCGTAGGTCATAGAAGAGGATTTCGCTGTCAATGCCAAGCCAATCTACCATCCTAGCTTTGTTGAGCGGGCCACAGTTACCAAGGCAATGAGCCCACGCGGATATAGCCGTGTTTTGTCAGTACTGACATAAGTCGATTGTCTCAGTCACACATCCTTCCAGGGTTGTTACCGCCGTAAGACGTAAAACACGGGGTAACAGGACTTCAGAATTGGGGTCTCGATGCACGATGCCTACCCGTACAAAGTATGATGCGTTTTGAGCTTCGCGGTCTGCAAGATGACCGTTGCAAGGTTGGTACCATTCGGTGATCAAAGAAGGCCGGTCCCACATGGTCATCAACCTTGGGTCTCGGGCTCGGGCTCGGGTTCAGCTGCGGATGTAGAGATCTTCCGCTTTTGCCGGCTACCCATCCATGACCTCACCTGGGCAGTCTTCAGTGACGGGAAACATATGCCCGTAGAGTCCGCTTCTCGACCCTGACGACGCACATTGTAGTTACACCATCCCTCGGGTTGACCCAGAACACCACCCAACAACACCGCCTGCACATCACCTTTCATGACCATCACTATTACTGCTGCAGCATGACCTTGATGTTTCGGTGCGTGATTCACCTCCGGTGGACCCTGATAAAGGGCTGTGCCGAGGTCGCTCTCTTGTGTCGATACTTCAGGCAATTGATAGGTGCCTAAATCCTCGTGTACCCGTGGGATACGCTGGGGTCGAGCGGTACTGTTGAAAGTGAATTCATCTACCTGTTATCTTTCATGAGCCTCGTGACACGTGAGCATATTCATATAAGAAGCTTCAGGGCCAGGAGATAATGAAGTAGGATAGAGGAACATGGTAAGCCATGCTAGAATTACGATTGAAATCTGAGAGGTGATAACATATTAGCTATGAAAGATTGCCAGTTGTAGGTTGAAAGGAAGCATTGCTGGCCTGTTTAGCGGCTGTCAAGGTTGTATGCTCTGGGATATTGATATCCCACGCTTCAGAGTTGCTCGCCATCCTTCCAGAAATGCAACGCGTTTTCTCCTTCACGCCGGGCGATAGAGTTCGGTGTCCGTGATGTACAGCGATGTGTGCGAGTAGCATGTCAATGGTACCAAACGCACTGGTGACCATTCCTTGGGCTGTGCAGAAGACGCAGCCATACGTAGAGGCTTTTGTCTCGACAGTGGGATCACTGGTCTTGAAATGCGACTTTGCGAGGAAAATCCATCTACACCGAAGCCCATATGAACTCACATACAGTTGTCGTGGGAGTGTAGTCTTGTCGTTCAACGGTGCCAGATGACTGAATTGACATTTTTTACATTGCCAATGTGGCACAAATGATGTTAGGCCATGCGGCTTTTGGCTGATGGAGAGCCCATCTAGTACCGAGGATCGTATGAGCCATGCACCCTCACAAAATCCATGGAAGTTGTTCTTCTTTGAGGGCTTATCGAGAGGTAACCACGGATTCGAGGGCCCAGAATTGGAAAGAGGCGGCTCCCAAATGGTGTCCGCAATATGGCTATGTGAGCCATTCCACGCAGGGGTCTGGTTTTGTTCCTCGTGAGCTTGTCCGGGCGAAGTGGCCACCGCTGCTGCTTCTGAAACTGAGCCGCACTGGATGCGCCGATGCACGCTATCATCCCGATCCTCTTGTATTTGGTTAGAGTCATGTGAGCTTGGTTCAGATGCCGAAAGCGTACGACCCGAGGAGCGACGACTTTGAGCATCGGATTTGATCAATCCTCGGAGTGAGTGGCGCCCATAACCCAGAAACGCACTGCGGTGCGCCGTCTTTGATGTTGATGCAGTACTCGCCCTGGGTACAAGGGAAGAATCTTGTAACGGAGGTTGATTAACGAAAGAAGTCCCGTCATGGTCGTTTTTGCTGATGGTGCCGCTCAAAAATCCAAACTGATCTCTGAACGTAGTGTTAGACAGTAGTGAGTCTGTACGACCAAGAGCTGCAAAAGAAGACTGGTATCCATGGTCCTTGGGCGCTGAGACCTTTGTTGCAATCGCCATCGGCGCCCGGTGACCTGTAACAATTGTCAGCAATTGGTTGGTTGACGAAGCCGCATGATTGAGCCATACCAGACATAGCTGTACTGTATGATGCCAGACTATCATTAGAATCTCGCCGTCTTATTGCTAGTGGTACATTGGGCAGATCAGATGTGTGACGCCTCGTGTCTCTGACATGGTAAACAATTGCAGGGTGGCCGAATTCCCCCACGAGACGTTCTGGAGGCATTGCTTGCATAATACGCTGACAGAGACTATCCATGGAGCCGATTGCTGCTTGTCTGTCCGCCACAGCGAATTCATACAGACGACTGAGATTCACAGTGTAGTTTTCTTCGGCGTTGCGTGCTATCAGAAGAGTCTCGATGATTTGTCCTTGTAGGTGCATGACTACCCTCATAAGCTCCATTGTTGCTATGTCGTCGCCCTCTTCAAATCGCCGTCCAAATCTTTGGCGCCGAATCAGGCTGTTGTTGTCCACTTGGGTCGCGCTTCCGGCGAGTACACCTTGGAGCATGTCCTGCTGTGTTCTCTGTAAGAGCTCCGCAGCATCTGCTTTCTTCTTGCGTTTGCGTTCCTTTCGTTCCCGAACAAGTTCGACCAGTTCAGCACCGCCATGGAACGCGGAGACCACAGCGGCAACACAGCCTATCACCGCCAAACCTTCCAATCCGGACATTGTTTTTCAAGTGTTTGTATTGACCACCCCTCAAAATGAAATACATCTAGGTAGCGAGGATGGGAGCTCTAACGTTGAAAAGGTAGAAGCACATGTGTGAGACGCAGTCAGGTATGAGTAAGACCTTGGAGGGGAGCCGCTGAGTTGAGAGCTGAGTACCGGCCACATATATTAAAGGCTGAGGCGCAGCTCTATATGCTTGTCGTATGAGCAAGCGTTGGTGAGGTGAGGATGGTCGTACTGGGCGTGCAGCCAGCCTTACTGACACCCCCCATCCTGCTGCAGTCGAGCTGAATGTGGCGTCCAGGATTACCAGATCAGGCGATGCTAACATTCTTTTTGAGGCACTCGCCAATATTTAAAAGGCACCATAGTCACCGCACCACTTCGATAGCGGGATATAGACCTTGTATTCCTGGTGATAAGGTGGCGGTCTGATGGCAAAGTCATATATAAATAGACCGTGATAAACAAGCTGTATCGTTTTGCTGCTGAGACCTGCTCCAGAGAGTTTTGGTGACCATTAGACTAGACATGAGCTTGAACTTTGCTTGAATTCAGGATTGTATCGCCTTGTTGCGCAATGTCACACTACCTGCAGTTGTGTAATTCGCTTGAAGTCGAATGAAAGATCAGCGTGGGAGCATATCTGGAATCCAGGAGTACCGCACAGCCTAACCCAACTACAATAGATAAGAAATGTATGTGACACTGTCATCCTGTCGTTCAAAGTGTTTTATGTTTTTTTTTAGAGCATAAAGTGCTGGAGTTGCGGACGAAACCCGCCATGTTGAATAAGGATAGGTTTTCCAAGTGAGGATGCCCTCGCAATACTAGGTGAACATCGCATAAAGTACAGCTGTGGCTGTGTTTGACGATGCGTAAGCAGTTAATCGAGTTCTAATTGGAAGTACGATCCCTGATCTAGACACCCGTAGCCTGATATCATGGTAAGTTGATGTCCAAACGGCCTCCAGCCTGCAGTGCGAGGTATGACTTGAAAGGAAAGATGGCATACATGGAGTCCACGAGTATTGCGGCCTCAGGCATCAGACGCGATGTTACCAAAAAGCCCATGTTCTCAGAAACAAATAGCTTAAGTAAGCGGAGAAAGGTGGAATTTCGCCAAGCCCACAAATTCATCCCGCACACCTTAGCGCAGTGCTGCATTCTCGAAATCTTTCCAAGCATACTGCGAGGACTAGCAGCCAACGACATTTACGACTCCAGACGCCCACCGAACAAACACACGGTCGCCTTTCTCTATTGTAAACATGGCGGCAGTTCAATCGGTGCAGTGCTTCGGCAAGAAGAAGACCGCGACCGCTGTCGCACACGCCAAGCAGGGCAAGGGCCTCATCAAGGTCAACGGCAAGCCTTTGTCGCTCGTCGAGCCTCAGATCCTCCGTTTCAAGGTCTACGAGCCAATCCTCATCCTTGGTCTGGACAAGTTTGGTATGTGTCGCCTCGCCTTGGACGAAGAGAATGGAAGAAAGCGGAAAATCAGGAGGAGGGTGATATGACGGATTGGTGCATCGCGAGATTACAGGTCTCACTGGATTCTGCTCAGATGGAGTCTGGGAAAGGAGGGACGAGGACATACTGGAATTGGGTGTATGGAAAGATATTATCTTAGCAGTCGCTAACAAACCACGTCAGCCAACGTCGACATCCGCGTCAGAGTTTCCGGTGGTGGTCACACCTCTCAGGTCTACGCTATCCGCCAGGCCATCGCAAAGAGCATCGTACGTTCAAGCCGAGCGGTCTATGACCTACATCGCCAAAGAACAAAGAAGTTAACATTTAATCCAGATCGCATACTACCAGAAGTACGTTGATGAGCACAGCAAGAACCAGCTCAAGCAGGCCCTCGTTGCCTACGACCGCACTCTGCTCGTTGCCGACAACAGGCGGATGGAGCCAAAGAAGTTCGGCGGTCCAGGTGCCCGTGCCAGATACCAGAAGTCTTACAGATAGAGTGTCCTTTGCTCTTTCTTCGGCGTATGGTCTTCCTATCTGCAAGGGCTTCAAGGGAAGCAATGGGAAATGCGGATCACGTATGAACGTACTCTCTCTTACCATGATAGCTGCTTGATCGCCGTTATCACATGACACAATCAAGCAAGCCGAGTCCAAGCACTTATATCACCAAAGCTTCTTTTTTTTTCTGGCATTCTAGAACGATGATGATCAAAAGTCCTGTAATGCGTTCCTCGGGCTTCGCTTTACCACTTTCTAGACTCCAATGCTTCACTGTGCCGACCTCAAGATCCAATGGGGATCGTACGCTATATTCTAGAACTTGAATTTGCCCGATACTCAACGATCGTTGGTATTTGTTGTAGACCTACGACTATTTCGAGCTGCGCGCTCTCCTACAAATGGAGGATCTTGCCATGGCGTTTCGCAGAGTGGACACTGCTTCCGACCTCTTTGCGCACTAAACATAGTCCTAGTGCAGTGGTCATGTAGTCTCCCTTCACATGACAGCACTGGACAGCGCTGGCCCGAGGTGATGATCTCTTTGCATCCCTGACAGATCTTTATCTTTTGATGAATCCCACTGGCATCGTCGTCATCATCATTGTCGTCGTCATCGTCTTGTATGTCGTCACGGTCGTTATAAGTCTCTGGAAGCCAGCTTCGCAGTTCCATCAAAGCCCGGGGTGCAAGCGAGTAGAACCCATGTTGGCTTTGTTCAAGCCAGCCCTCAGCTACGAGGCTGCTCAGCATGTATTCAGCCTGCGATTGAGTAATATCTTGAGCCTTGGCTTGTGATTCGCCTCCAATACCCCTGGAGACTTTGCTGAGCCGCATAGCCTCCATGCCACTGATCGCCATCACTTCCGCACGTCTACTGTTGTGCGTGATGAACATCGCATCCAGGACCCTCTTAACGAAGGCAATC
Source organism: Leptoxyphium fumago (assembly GCA_001660795.1). Lineage (NCBI taxonomy): Eukaryota > Fungi > Ascomycota > Dothideomycetes > Capnodiales > Capnodiaceae > Leptoxyphium > Leptoxyphium fumago. The sequence continues at coordinate 105,286 of LSHF01000082.1, forward strand.
TCATCAGGGCTGTGAATTGTCGCCATCTGCGTCAGAGCATCACTGCTCACGTTGACCAGGGCATAGATGCGCGATGTGGTCTTCTGGTGCAGTTGCGACCGGATCTCTAGGTCTAGTGGCGAGAGCGCGATGTTTGCACTTCCCATGTAGCGTTCGAAATCCTCCAGGTTGATGTCATTGTCTAGAATGGTGCGATCTGGATTCTGTGCAGACTGAATTCTGGCCAGAAGCGGCCGAGCATCTTCAAACGTCAGAGTCTGTCGTGCGAGGAACGCCTGGAGAAAGGCGCGATGGGTGTCGTTATAGTCTTGGTGGCCTTCTTCCATTGCGCTCTGGAGAAGGATGAGATCAAGTTGCAACCTGCATACCTACCTAGGTAACAATACCTAGACTGCGGTGCTTGTACTGCCCTGAAACAGCAATCTTAGACAGCGGGGAGATTTGGAAAGCGTGCCGAGTTCGCGACTGGAAATCACGCGTCGTATTCCAATGGTTGCCCCGACGGAAGGTCTTCGCGCCGCGCCAAGGAGGGTGCCACGTGATAAGGAGTGCGACCATAGGCAATGCAATGACGATAACAGGTGTCAGGGATAAAACACACGACTGCATATAATAATTGGTTCAAGTTGTCCATGTAGGCATCAAGGTATTCCATTAAGAACTCAATCAGCTACATATTCTCAGCCGGCAAAGACTTTTAAACCATTCAGACTACAATGGCCTCCTTATTTTCGAACAACATCTCCTACTACACCATTCCTGTTTGTTGGATCATCGCTCTCTTACCCAGACAGTACAGCGCAGCCGGCTATTCCAAAGCAACAGGCAAAAAAGGCTTGGATTCCCGCCAGCCGCGTGATCTTAAAGACACTATCACCAACGATCCCGCCCTCGACAATGCGACCAGGGGACGACTGCTTCGTGCCGAAGCCACGATAGCCAACGGGTTTGAGAATCTGCCGCTCTTCGCTGCCGCAGTGACCGCGGGAAACAGCGCAGGCCTCGATTCCAGCACCATGAACATCTTCAGTGTCGGTTACATCGCGTCCAGAGTCGTGTACAGTTACGTCTACATCAACGGCGACACCATGGCGTTTGCCGCTGCCAGATCTCTTCTGTACCTTGGACAAATCGCAGGGCTCATGTTTGTCTTCGTCAAAAGCGGTATCCAGATGAACTCCTCATGAAGAAGGTCATTTAACTAGACTCCAACATGAACCTACAAACGAATCGAGCTTCTGGAACATACCAGATGTGTCAGCCCGAGTCCTTTATGGTCGAGGCTGGAATGGTCGAGGACTGAGAATGATGATAGCACGCTTCGTGTCTCCAACCTTATGCGGAAAGGATCGCATGGTGTAGATAAGTCAGGTCTGAGGCGTTTATTAACCGTGAGACTGGGTGGATCTAGTCCAGATGAGTTTCGAAGTAAATGGCGACAATATGATCAAATGCAAAATCCCCCCAATTGTGATATTTCTGTACGCCGACCCTGTCCCATCCTCCATGTGCACCTCGCGACAAAATAACCCGTATTGTTCCAGACAAGCATTATACAGACAAGATATCCATCTCGAGAAGAAGAAGAGTATAGTAACGGTGCGGCTTAACAGCAACGCCCTTCTTTGTGAGGTTCCCCCTCTGTTTCTGCAGGATCATCCTCTCCATGACCTGTGAAGCCACCGGGAGTTGCGATGCCCAGCCAAGATCTCCGTTTATCGGCAGTCCCAAGTCTTATGCTGTCACGACTTGGGATGTCAAAATAGCCCTGCTGAGCACTAGAGTTCACTCTCGGTACACGTCCACGCGACTGTGTGTTCTCCAATGCTTTCAGATGGTCGAGACATCGGTGGTGTTGCTCCACTAACTTGCGAATCAGAACCCGGAAAACCTCTTCAACGCCCTCACCATCTTTGGACGAGACTTCATGGCAACAGTCCCATAGCGCTTCGTGTCCCCAAAATCCCGAAGATCGATTGCTACTTGGACTCAGAAATGCAGATGGCGGGGTCAATGCAGACGATGCTGCATGGTTCTGTAAGGCCGGTGTTGCCAGTGGTGTAGAGGAGACTGTGGCCGATGCGTCAGGGTATAGTTGTTCGGCGACGTATTCAAGGCATCGCTCGAATGGGACTTCTCGTGCCTTCGGATCTGCAGCGACCACGTCGCTCTTAGATCCGACCACATGTAAGATCATCTCCTGTCTATCTGTCTGTGATCTAAGCTCTTGCAACCATCTTCCCATTTCCTCGAAACTCTTCTTGCTTGTAACGTCATAGCACAAGATAGCCGCATGTGCGCCTCTATAATACAATTTGCTGATGCTTCGAAACCTCTCCTGGCCAGCTGTGTCCCAGACCTGCAGACGGATGGTCGTATTTGTTTCTGGGTCGTTTACGCGCGTCGTGAGAAAGGATGCTCCAACAGTGGACTGCGATTTTGAAGGTGGTATGAAATGATTGTTCACGTAGCGATGGACTAGAGAGGTTTTTCCCACGCCTTGTGACCCCAACACTACGATCTTCGCTTCTAGAGAGGTGGGGACCTCTCCTGTAGGACCCATGGGACGGTATCTGAGTTGGCTACAACCAGAAGCTTGGATGCTCGTGTTGTGACTTTGGCAAGGTCTAGACAGGATGCAAAGAGCCGTTCGGCTCGGAGAAGGAACGCAGGCGGAACGATTGATCGCCGACTTCTTGCGGCTGGCAGGTTTCAGATGGTACGGAAATGCGCAAGGCGAGCCGAGAGTGGTGTCGAACGGTATGCAGCCATAACCACCGAGGTCGAAATTGATTTGTCCAGAGCGAAGGCGGTCAGCAATACAAAGCAGATCCAGACAATGCAAGGCTGTGAAAGGGAGGTAACGACTGGTAGTGGCGCCAAGCTGGGGACTCAGAAGAGACGGGTCGAGCGAAATAGAGGAGGATCAACTCCTGACCTGGTCGTAACGAGATGACGGCGGCCGTGAAGGTGGTCAAGAGGCATGAGCGTACGCACTGTCTGGGCTGGCTAGGCAGGTAACATCACGTCAGGTGCAGTATTTACTACTCTAGCGTCCATCCAGTCGAGATCCCGCTCCAGATTCAAAGGGGAGTCGTTTCCCCCACCTCCCCACCAGCGAGCCATGTCTTTTTAGAGAGATAGAGGGCGATGTTGGACGAGACGCATTTATATCGCCTGTTCAAGTGCAGCAGCGTATGTGTTGATACCCACCGGTATACCGTACATACTGTATGTACATCTTGTGATTCTCGCTGCCTGAGGTTGCGTCACTTGCTCCGCAGTCTTCACATGCGCTTGGCATGAACTAGTGGCTCGAGCGTGCTATCAAACTTATCTGGCACAACTTGACAACCTACAATACCTGGCATGCGGCATCACCGGTTTGGAATGTGGACTCCCGACTCATTGCCTGAACACATTCCCACCCGGTGCACCCGCCAATGAGGCTTTATGCTTTCGGATCCAATGGCTCTGGTCAACTCGGCCTTGGACATCAGGACGACACGTCCAGCCCCTCGCTGTGCCAACCACAATGCTCGCCAGCTGAGGCCACAATTGTCGATTTGGCAGCAGGTGGAAACCACACGGTCCTCCTCTTGAACGATGGTCGATGTCTTGGGACAGGTGTTCCATTACACTTCGGCATAGACGAGAACAAGGATTCTCACGGCAAACTTGAGCGTACCTTTGCACACTGTGTAGACTTGAGCAGAAGCGGCGACGGGAGAACCACCGCAGTATCAGCAACCTGGACGGCTTCCTTTTTACTGAACGACAGGGGTGTCTTGGCTTGTGGCTTCGGGGACAGCGGCGAGCTGGGACTTGGCCACAATATGACAGCATCAGTTCCTGGCACTTACATTCCTAAGTTTCCTCCAGAGGGTACCAAAGTTGTCCAGCTGAGCTCTTGTATGGCTCACACTATAGCTGTGCTTTCAAACGGTGAGGCCTACGGTTGGGGGAAAGGGCGTAAAGGTCAACTTGGTGAGCCAGCAGAAGACGTTTGGTCGCCGCGTAGGATAGAAGGGCTACCGTTCGATGTCAAGCGAGCTGTATGTGGCAAGGACTTTACATGTTTTATCGGCGCGCCTTCTCAAGGACAGCTTGCAATTTTCGGTCCTTCAGGTAGGGATCGTTTTGATGTGAGAGCCAGCGCGCCGCATGCTGTACCCCAGTGGAAGGACATTGCTGCCTCTTGGGGATCCATCTATGTCCTGCTTGAATCTGGAAAGATCGTAGCCTGGGGGCGCAATGACCACGGCCAATTGCCTCCACTTGATCTACCCGGCGTCAGTATGCTTGCCGCAGGAAGTGAGCATTGCATAGCACTCACAGAGTCGGCAAACATCCTAGCTTGGGGATGGGGTGAGCACGGCAATTGCGGAAAACCCACCGATCAGAATGGAGATGTCCGAGGCGGCTGGAACCAGATCGAAGCTCATGGTCAGATCTATCGAGTATTCGCTGGCTGTGCTACCAGCTTCTTTGCGACTACCCAGACCTGAGTATCTAGTCGAATAACCCGTGCAACTGCGTTCAACATTAGCCATTTGCAACAACAAAGAAAGGACCTCAACTTCGATACCTGTGATAGTCGTTGAGTTGGCGGCAAGCCTTCGCTGTCCTGCGACGCAGACGCATCATTGCTTTTGTGTACTGTCGAGCCACCACTGTCTCGAAAGGTAGGATGTGGAGTTGCTTCATAGGCATTATTGGTGTCCCAACCAAGAAGTTCTTCTCCTTCGTTTTGTTCGAATCTTGGAGGATCCCAAGTTTGATCATTCTCATCCGGGACAAACAAGCTTTGCGATCCTTGGCCAGATTCTACATAGCGTGCATCTGGAAAAGAAATGCCTCTTTCGCTTGATATAGGAGGGCGATCGTGTGCTTGCCCAAGTGTAGACGGACGAGGTGGTGGTGGCATCGATTCAATGTCCCGTGTTGATACCTGGGCTTGCGATCCGGTGGTGCTAAGAGCAGGCCATGCTACGGACGGCTGTCGAAACGCGCGATTCGATGTGAACTTGGGCCCCTGTTTTGTGGATGCTGCACGGTAGTCTCCAGTAGTCATCAACGTGAATTCACATTGGAGGCCACGGTCTCCATACTTGAAGCGTAGTGGCCTGCTTGGGTAAGAGAATTGCGCAGATATAGACCCTCTCAAGGACTCAGCATGAGTTACGATGGCTTTGAAGTCCTTCACGCTGATTACCATGTGCATGTCTTGCTGCACGTGAAAATCTTCAAAGTCATCGGTGTGTATCGCAACTGCAGTCTCTAGGGGTTGCTTGAGAACCTCTGGTGAACGTCAGTCGAGCATTTGACCTCTTACACTCGTAGGGTCTCACCTTTCCCGTCGTGGACCTTTTCTGTGAAACTTGTAAAGGCGATTTTGTCCTCCTGAGCAACTATATCAAGCTGCTCAGTCTTGGGTCCAAAGAACTCGATATATTCTCTAAGAACTCTAGCAGAAATACGCCAACCCTGTGTCGCTGCTGTGTCATCAAACAGCGCATGCAAGACTTCGGTAGATTCGTAAGACAGTCGATATGTTTTCGTGATACCTGCAACACTTGTGAACAGGCGTGTCTAGGCCACCAAAAGATCACATGACTTGACATACCATGGTTTAGGACGAGTTGAACAACGAGGCGGCACTCTGCTTGGTCCGCATCATTCTGTAGATGGACGTCACATCTCTCTATAGGTTCACGTCCACGTTCACCGGATCTTCCTTTGAATACGGACTGCAGAGCCTACGGAGCATCAGCCACGTCTACCGGCACATCAGCATTCGTCTATCGCACCTTATTATACAATTGGCACGTCAATCGATCGGTTCTTCCTGCGGAGGTTGTAGGCTCAAATGTGTACGACTGGAAGAATCGATCGGCTTCGAGAGAAAATGATGCATATGCTGTCCTCGATAAGTTCAAGGCAGTGATAGTCAACTACAGGTAGCATTAGCGCCAACGGCGGTTCAAGCATGGAGATCATTCAGAGAGATCAACTTTCTCTGCCTTCGCTTCGAGGGAAATGGTCTCGCCAAAGTTCGCAAGACAGACCAGCGAATCATGGACGTAACCTGCAGCTTCTGCCGTCAAAGAGAACGCGAAGCTGGCCATACGTGTGTTTAATTCGAAATCCACAAGGGCGAATGGTTAGCGAATTCGACACGAGAATCTTGTGAGAAAATCCTAATTCCCTAAACTCCTCGCATAGCCTTGAACTTCTGCCGCATATGTTATCAAGGCGTTACAGAAGCCACTTTCAAATTGATGGGGAGACTTCTATGCTGGCTGGGATAGGAGACCAGTGAAGTGGTCTTTGACGCTGATCGGGTGGACGAGGTTTCACAGTTCGATAGCTTAGCTTACACATATGCTTAGTAAGAAGCAGAGCAAGTAGGTGATTGCCCAATCCAGTAGTCCCTGGCAGTAGGAGGCAGACGCGCCGAGCGTGTTGACAGACACTGTGCAGGCCATGTTGTAGTTTTTTTTGACAACGTTTATAACCTGAATTTTTAAGGAAGTCTATGATATCGTTTCCACTTATTCTGTTATACATTAACATCCCTCTCGCTGCGTGCTACAAATCTACCTTTGGCCATATGTTAGAGGAAAGTGCCTCGTCGCTTGATAGACTGATTTGCCTTCACATCATCGGTCAAGGCTAATGGCGAGCGATGGAGTCAGAGCGCTTCCTGTCGACTTATATCATCTGTTCATGGCAGAGCTTGCTGCCCAGTCTGATTACCCAAGTTTGTTCAATTGCGTCGTCAGCAGCAAATACATTGCAACGGCTGGTGCCGTGGCCGCTCTGTACCGGTGAGGCCTCAGTGGCTGCAGTCTAGTCAATCGATCTCACGTTGACAGATAGCAGCATCAGTCACGACTCGCCTGTGAAAGGCGGCGGCAGCGAGACCGTGCCTCTCGTGGAACAAGGCTTAGCGGTGCAAAGATGGTCAATCTTGTGGCGAACGATCATACTGTCGACTCTGGGCAAGACTTTATATCCCTATTGTCGCCATCTACGCTTACTCGACCTGCGAGACCTTGGCAGCTTACTGGACGACGACAAATTCCATGGAAGAATTTTAACGCATTTCTTCTCTGGAGATTTACGGCAATTCCACAAGGTCATTCACATACCTAGAAAGCCGGGCAAGGCGAGCAAGCATGATCGTTTAGACATTCGGAGCATCATCTCTGCCATTGGCGACCAAATCACACAAGCGGCGCCTCTACTAGAGGGTTTGACGGAGCCTGTTGACTCTAATCTCCTCTCCACCACACTTTTGACCTGGGCGCCTCGATTCGGCCATCTCCAGTCTCTCGAACTTTGGGACGGGAAGGTCTTGGCGGATAAAGCTGTTTGTGAATTGCTGCATACACATTGCCCATTGCTTCAGCGCTTAAGCATTTACTCGTGCACAGATGAAAACGCAGATCGACAGTTAGCATCTTTCATTTCAGGCAGACACCAAAACACGCTATCATACTTCCAAAACATCAGTAACTGCGGCATTGGTCCCGAGACACTCCAGTCCCTCAATCATCATGGCGAAAGTCTCAAAACACTGAAACTGGGGCTGATGGAGGATGGTGTACTTGGTTTGGGCAATCTGCAGGACTGCAAGGCACTGCAACATCTGGATTTGACTTCATTTCGACCTTCACCAAATCTCAAAACATCACGGAACGATACGTATCTACAAATCGTGGGTTGGCTCAGAAGCTGTAAGCATTTGCAGGATATCAGTCTGAACGGGTTTTCCGCCGCACCTGATTTGGTTCTGCCAGTCCTGCTCAACAATGCCATCGCTTTGGAGAACTTACAGATAGGCGGAAAGGGTGATTCATTGTATGTGGTGAGAGAGCATCATGATTTCCATAGAGCGCTTGGGCATCAATCTAGCCTACGTCGTTTGTTGCTGAACGCTGACCCCGAGCCTCCTACTCGAGACGATATTGAGGTCTTGATGCAGGCGTTTTGCTCTCTAACGCAGCTAAGAGAGCTCAACCTCAGCCGTATCAGCGAGTATTTCACATCCGAGCACATTGAGATGCTTGCACAGCACTTGCCAAACCTTGAGGAGCTCATCATTGCCGGCTATGGCATCTCCGATTCGGTTTGGGACAGCCTGAAATCACTGAAAAACTTGAAAACGGCTTCCTTCACCGGCATCACAAGATTCACCGTAGATGGGATTCTCGAATACATCAATCAGCTAGGCGATGGCAATCGTGGCCTTTCTCTATCTGTGGACTCTGCCGACCCGGATTTCATAATATCCGTGGACGGCCAGGAAGTGATACGTGATGCGCTGGCGGCCAAAGTCGATGGCGAATTCGCCTATACGCTGCTAAGAGGTACCAATTTTCCAGAAACCTTGAGTGGCACTCTCAGTTTCCTAATGCTGTCGTAGATCCAAATGCTCCCGATTTTGACACGAGCGATTCGGATTGAGGCGCCGGGATTGATCGCCATCTATCATGGTACACCCAGGGACCCATTTTATGCACAGAATACGGTCGCCATAGGAGATAGTACCGAAGTATACTTGCATTGTTGCCCTGTCACGAACCCTCGTCTCAATTATCATTCTGTTGTGAAACAGGACCCACCCATTGAAAATGACGTCAAACGGACCGCACTTGCAGGTGGAACAGCCTATTGCGCTTGTCACAGCAGGCGTGCTCCTCTGCTAAGGCTCCCAGTTGATTCAGCTACCTTTTATCCCCTAGGATCTAGACCCCATGTCTCACCACACCCGATCTACTTAATACTACGTGCTTGCCCATTTTGTCAAATCTTATCAAAGAGTGTACGAAGCAACCAGTGATACCTCGAGCCTTTGTCAGACTAGACATGAAGCGCATTTTGGTAATTGCTGGCTCTGATAGCTCAGGTGGCGCGTGAGTGTGAATTTAAGAAGAATGATGATGTGCTGGTTGCGACTAATGCATGTCATGTAGTGGGCTTGAAGCCGACCAGAAAGTCATCGCTGCCCATGGATGCTACGCAATGACGGCAACCACAGCTTTGACAGCTCAGAATACTCAGGGCGTATACGGTATCCACGAAACGCCGTCCGAATTCGTTGTCAAGCAGATTGATGCATGTGTTGAGGATATTGGGGTTGATGTGGTCAAGACTGGTATTACCGAACCACCATTCTACATGTCCCACATCTTCATCTGACTTATGCGCCTCTCAAGGCATGCTTGCTTCTGCCAAGACCATTTCCTCTGTCGCCAAATCCATTCGTCAACACAATATGGCATTGACCGTGGTTGATCCGGTATTTTGCCTCTCCAATCGTTCGCATGTAGTGACTGACATACCCACTCCCAGGTCATGGTGTCTACTAGTGGAGCAACACTACTTCCAGGAGATGCAGTCAATACACTTTGTTCGGAACTGCTTCCGTTGACTACTATATTGACACCGAACATTCCTGAAGCTCACCTCATCCTCGAGAAACTTGGCCAGCCACCAATCAAGGTCAATGATGTTGCTGGCCTTAAGGACCTGGCTGTCGCCATCCAGAAGCTAGGGTCGAAATACGTGCTGCTGAAAGGTGGTCACCTGCCTCTCAATGACGGCCTGCAGGTTGCGAAATCAGACGATGAGAAAACCTTCGTCGCCAATGTGCTATATGGGCCAGACGTTGAATGTACCATCAAACTTCCATTCTCTCGCTCAAAGAACACCCACGGGACTGGCTGCTCTTTGGCATGTTCGTGCAGTTCCAACACCACCATTTGATCGACCTGGTTCGCTGACGTATTCCAGCGGCTATCGCATGCAACATAGCCAACGATTCCAATATTGAAAGAGCCGTAGTGGCGGCGTGCCATTATGTTGACGCCGCCATCAATACGAGCTTCAACATCGGCCAAGGTACAGGGCCGCTGAATCACTTTCATTCTTTGCAGGTCCTTCCTTTTGCACCGTAAGTATGCCCTCGACTGCCATTAAAAGAAGTGCAGGGTATGCTGACCAATGGCAGTGGCCATTTCGTTGAATATGTCCTTCAGCGCGATGATGTGAAGCGGGCGTGGCATGCATACACTCATCACGAATTCGTTCAACGAATGGGAGATGGATCATTGCCTGAGGATGTCTTCAAGTATTACATGATTCAGGACTACTTGTTCCTTGTAAGCAGCATTCCACTTGATGGAACACCAGTTTTTACCTGACTGACAATCATAGATACAATTCTCAAGGTCAAACGCCCTGGCTGGGTATAAGGCCAAAACGCTAGATGAGATCGCCGGTGTAAGTGAAATTGTATTCCCATGAAATTCAGATCTGACGTACGCAGGCTGCACAAATCGTGACCCACATCCGACAGGAGGTGAACCTGCATCTCACTGAATGTGAGGCGTTTGGATTGTCCCAGGCAGATATGGAGCAGTACGAAGAAAGTCAAGGTCAGTGGATATATTACAGTCGGAACCTATCAAAGGTGCTAACACTGTATACAGCGTGTACGGCGTATACTCGATATGTGCTCGACATCGGGCTTTCAGAAGACTGGTTCGCTCTGCAAATCGCAATGTTTCCTTGCTTACTAGGCTACTACGAGATAGCCCGTCGTCTGCACGCATTGCAGAAGCCAGGACAGAACAACAGATACTCGACGTGGATCAACAACTACGTTGCAGACGACTATGTTGCCGCCGTGCAGAAAGGTCGGTCGATGATAGAGAAATATGCCGCCAGGCAATCTCCTGAACGGATCGAGCAGCTGGTCAAGATATTGATCCACGCTACAAGAATGGAGGAGGGTTTCTGGGACATGGCAGCAAGCGCATGATAACCAGGTCCTGTGAAAGCAAAGCAATTGAGCTTGATTGGCAGAGACGTGAACATAGAGAGGCGGCGAGCTAGACAGCAAGATAGTGCTTTATTCACATATACTCTCCAAGATGTCAGACTGCCTGGACMTAARRYTACTNTAGTATTTAAAGGTGTTAAACCTATCCAAAAACAATTAGCGTGTTTATNAAAAAAG